>VMKM01001520.1:0-133695 GCA_008360985.2 Macquaria ambigua | reverse complement strand
GTACTGATTGTGACAGCGTAACATTTAACCTTGACTAGACCCAAAGCTGTGACTTGTTCCTTTTAATAAAAAATCCAGAGAGTGACTTTGTTTTTAGACAGACACACAGAGAGACAGGCAAAAGCTAGCTACAGCTGCTTTGCTAATACGAGCAGTAGTGTTACAACTGTCCCTAGTTCTACATTTACTGCTACATCTCTGCTACACCTTCCACACTACTTATTTCTGCTATAGTGATGATTATTTACAGTGGTGGAACGTAACTAAGTACATAAGTAAAATTTTAAGGTACTTTGAGTATATTTAATGTTTTCTGTTATTTTATACTTGTTTTGCTCAACATCTCAGAGGGAAATATTGTACTTTTTACTGCATTTATCTTACATTTATCTCACTGCTATATTTACTTTACACATTGAGATATTGAGATTTTACATAAAAAAACATGAGATTATTAAAAAAACTGTTTAAACTTCGCTGATGGTTTCATTTAAAACTGCTGGAGGCCTAGAGAGGTTCTAGTGTACAAAAAAAAAAAAAAAACGCTTAGAGAAAAGTCTAAAGAAATTACAAGAAAAAACAAGCTCCACCTCGACCAGCTGCAACAAATGCCGACTTCTACGTTGTTGCATCAGTAAATTAACATGAGCTTACATCAGATTAACAATCTAATGATGTCAGATATAATTGCATGGTATGTATTGGTACTTTTACTTTAGTAAAGGATCCGAGTACTTCCTCCACCACTGATTATTCATACATCTACTTCATCCCACTTAGACTGCTGTCAATCCATCTCTGCTTTCCTCAGTCAAACATCACTTTATCTCCTGCAGGGGCTCCACAGTGTTACCCAGGGCAGCGTGTCATATTATCTATATATATATATATATATATATATGTATATATATATATATATATATATATATATGTGTAAAGTAAATATAGCAGTGAGATAAATGTAGTGCAGTAAAAAGTACAATATTTCCCTCTGAGATGTTGAGCAAAACAAGTATAAAATAACAGAAAATATTAAATATACTCAAGTATGTACTTAGTTACGTTCCACCACTGTAAATAATCATCACTATAGCAGAAATAAGTAGTGTGGAAGGTGTAGCAGAGATGTAGCAGTAAATGTAGAACTAGGGACAGTTGTAACACTACTGCTCGTATTAGCAAAGCAGCTGTAGCTAGCTTTTGCCTGTCTCTCTGTGTGTCTGTCTAAAAACAAAGTCACTCTCTGGATTTTTTATTAAAAGGAACAAGTCACAGCTTTGGGTCTAGTCAAGGTTAAATGTTACGCTGTCACAATCAGTCCCAGTCGGCACCGTGAATGTAACAGTGTAAGTAACGTGTCCACAGCAGGGAGTTGTGCCCGTTTCTGCCACAAAAATGTGAACTGGTCACATTCTGTGAGCACGAAAGAACCGATCTCTGACTGAGGCATGATATTGCATAAGAACAAGCTCTAAAACAAAAGTAACTGTACTGCAAATACTTTAGAAGATGATGTTGACATAATAGTCCAGCTGTATTTTAACGTACAGGCCTTGATTTGAGTTGCTATAAGTCTATCATCAGAACTTGTGTAATTTATCAAATCTGTCTTAAAAGTAGGCTGCAGTCATTTATGGAGGGAAGTGTAATGAAACCATTTGTCTCTAAAGAGTAGATCTTGGCAGATAGAATATCGCCAGACTGTGAATGTCACAGAGGTCTGATGCAAATTTACGCACATTTTCTATGTTTTTCTTATTGTACACAAATCCCATGAAAAGACCAAAACCAGCAATGTGTCTCAATATTTTCCAACCTCTCCACCAGCCCGTCTGTAGCTGAAGATGTTAATCTTTAAAAAAAAAAAAAAAAAAGCTGCCACGAATATAGTTTACATTATTTTTAAAGGCTAAATAATTTATAGTGCATTTGTTGGGGACTATTTAGCTGCAAATGAATCCACATTCACCAGACTTATCCTGGGATGTGATTCAGTGCAGTGTACCCCGTGGTAACCCAAGTTCATACTGTACAATTTAAAACTCTGATCTTGGTATACAGTGTTAAACACCTGAAGTCAGACTCTATGGACTCAAAGGTTAAATAAACAGTAATCTTTTTGCCTCCAGCAGTTGTCCTTTTGACTTCCACCACTTGTCCAAAATACAACAGATATTTATAATCTAGGCATAATAATATGTGAATACCAAACATATTATATCATGTATAACATGAAAGTTGCAGGAGTGCATTGGACTGAAAACTCATCTCTGCTCGTCCTGTTCTGTCAGAGGAAGCACATGCAGACAGTGCCCCCATGTGGCCATGCCATGGAGGTGACATACTTGTATGACATTGCTTGGGTACTCTTTTACACTATTAAACGGCTCATAGTACTTTAGAAAATTACAGAGAGATTTTATTGACCTGAAATCTGCCGCTCAGGCTGAGCTTACCCCCTGTGTACCATTCCAACAAGCTCCATCAGTCAAATGTCTGTATTTTGGTTCGAGCCATGTTTGGGGTTGGGATCTCAGTAGTGGAGGTGGGAGATGTACACAGACAAAAAGGAAGTTGTGCCTGAGAGGCTCAGCATAGGGCAAACAAGTTCTGCCTCTCAGACGAACCGGTTCTGCCAGAATCCGTCTCCCCTGCTCTGTCAGGGTGTGTCATTCAGTCAATACACCAGTCCTCTGTACAGACATTGTTTTCAAACGAAATTATTCACGTTGACTCTTTTTTTGTTTTTTTTTTGTTTCAGGTCCCAGTTGGACAAAATGAGCGAGGTGAGGTCAGAGGTACATGCTGAAGATGTCTTTTACATAATGTGCTAAATGTATTATGTAAATCATGGAGTTAATTTGTACTGCAGTGAACATCATGCAAAGGGGCTTCTGTTCTGGTTTTTTTTTTTTTTTAAGTAGAAGAATGGTGCCTTAAGTGGGAAAGGACGATGGGAAATTGTCATAAAGTGTCATCATAGGTGGCTTAAAAGGGCAAGTGATTTCTACCTCTTTTTCTAGCCAGTGCCATACAAATACACAATTTTAACTTGCTTATAATAATGAAATATATACTGCATTTCCCTGACAGAATACATTGCAGCCCTACATTGCAAAACTGAGGGGATCCTTTAAATAGAATAAAGATATTCTACTGTTAGATTAAGCCACTGTCTGAGCCTCAAAACACACACAGACAAAATAACTTCATACAAATATGGCAACAAGATCAAATATACTGTACATGCTGAAGGAGTAGAAACAATCCTGTGTGAAGTTTGATTTAAACAAAACAGGACTACATTTTTAATTATTCATAAGTGCAAGTGTCATTCTATTTCTATAAAAAGACGCATACAGGAGTCGGTGTGACTTCAAGGATAGGGACACAATTTTGCAAGTCTGTCTTAACACAATAGTCAGGTGCCCATATGAACATTGAAACAGGTTTGCTTGCTGTAATCACTCCTGTTCATACTGGCTGTAAAGAGATCGCTTCCTAATGCTTTTCCAATGATGGGGGACAAAATCCAGTCGTCTCTCTGTGCAAAAATGTATTGAAAAGCACAAAGCTTCAGCCTGCCAGATTAAGAGGATATGTTCCAAAGTTACAGCCAATAATTCCCTCTCTTTGCTCGTATACTTCCACTGCAACTCAGCAGGGAAACACAGAGAGAGACATTTTATACTACTCACTCAGACTGCTGAAGCCTCATTAACTTCAGATAAACTTTTGAATACATTTTTGCACAGGATTTTGTCCCCCAGCTCTTACATTTAAAGTGCATTAGTAGGGTACGAACAGGAAGAATAATTACAGCAAGCAAAACCTCTTCCAGTGTTCATATGAGCACCTGACTATTGTTTTAAGACCAACTTGAACATTTGTGAACCTATCCTTTAATGGTTTTCAATACACAAAAACTGACAAACTGTAGAGACAATATATACTAATAGTTGCTCAGATATACCCTCAATTTAAAGCAGATACTTTTTTTATAGTACAGAATATACAGCAATATGGCCTCCCATACAGATGCTTAATCACATGTGTAATTATTGTTAAGCATGGGTTACTGTACAACCCAGTTCTCAAGGCATTTGCATTATAAATAGCATAGTCACACATTAAATACTGTCCCTGGGAACCCATTTATTTATAAAGTATGTAGGACACATCATGCTTTTATACAAAAATATTCCAAATACTGTACACTGGTTCTCACCATTGTGCAAAATGTAAAAAAAACAACAATTTAACTATTTACAACGAGAAAGTCAAGGACAGAAAGGAAAAACAGACTTAATTTCCTCAAAATGTAAATACTAATTGTGATAGAGTCTAAACACTTTGAAATGTTCTCAGAGTTAATAAACCTCGACTTAATCTGAAATTCAAACAAATAGAAACACGGTAAACAAAAGGTAAACAAAAGGTTTTTACAGTTTGTGCTGAAAGAAATGCAACATGGAAATTTTACATTAAAATCCATAAAAACATGCACCAGGTTGGAACCACGGACATTATTCTCAGTTGTAAAGTACTTACAAGATTGGAATGTAGCATTGAAGTTGCATTTGTGCAGTGGAGCTCAATCTAAATGTGAAAGGCATGTTTCCATTCAAAGAAAATGGTTCCAACCACACGCATTGTAGTTTTCTAAGACACAGTGCCTCGTCCTCAACGCTTCATAAAACAATGTTAGAAAAGAAATATAAAAACGGTTTCCAGTTTTCGTCCAATAAGAAGTGCACTGCTCTCAGACATGCATACATGGCTATAACGTGAGTGTGGTGCTCTCATATCCAAACTCTTCACCGTCCCATTCGCATCAAGACAAAAAAAACTCTCTTCCACATTCATTTCCTCAGCAAGTCCAGCAGCAGCAAGTGTGCAAGTGTTCTGTTTTTAATTACAAAGTCTTTCATTTAAAAGCCGGGGTGTCTGTCTTTTTTTCATTTAATTTGTAGGAGCTTCATCTTGTTCCCTAAAAACAGAAACAACAATTAGCTGTTGAAAATGAAACCCCTTTGAACGTGAACATGTGATCATAGAGCAACACTTACCCAGTCCTTTAAGAAACTTGTTCACACCACTTGGCTCCGGCTCAGGGTACGAATCCAGATACTCGGCCACTCTGACCTCAAAGAGACCTGGGAGAAAAGATGGACATGTTGAGCCATCGAGACAGAATATGTACAGCATTTAGATATTCAACTTAAAATGAACAAAGTTTAGATTCTCTTCAAATGCAACATGGTTCATTGTTCTGGTATTTGCATGCAGAGATGTATTTTCTTAACCCTGTTTTTCAAATTTCCTGCTTTTAGGTCAGTGCCTGCTGTGACTCTTAAAGGGAAACTCCGGTAAGAGCCATCGCAGCTCGTTCGCGGATGCCGGCTGAGCTACTGGATCAATTCCAAAACCCTTGGTAACTATTAGTCACTTAGACCCCAAAATATGTAAAAATAGAGCCCAGGTTTAAAAATACTGGAGTTACCCTTTAACTTAACTCATATGTCTGGTTTCATATGATTAAATTAAACACTAGCATTTCCATTTAACAAATGAAACATCTGACTTCTTTACTCCAACTTTTAAATGAAATCTTGTTGGGATGATATTTAAAATGTTCTTCACAAACATCACAGGGTGCGTCCACGCAGATTGGTTGCAAACCAAGATGGTCACTGGCTAATTTAGTTTTTTTAAAATTATTATTTGAAAAAAATGAGCATTTTCCCCTTTTTACTTTTGTTGTATGTGTAAACTTTGCACAGGATTATGGGAACATTAAAAGGCAGGGACAGCTTAGGCAGCAATGAAACCTAATCTCAAGGTATCAAAGATTCATGTAAAAAGATTAATCCAAGTGTTGGCTTGAAGGACAATACCAGTAATGTTTATTTTTCCTTATTCATTTTATTATTATGAAAAGTAGTTCTACTTTGTCACAACTGAGTGTAAAGAAATTGTTGTGCATCTCCAAGTTTAGTTTTGCCTTTTCAGAACTCATATGAAAATAGCCCCTATTAGACAATATAATTAGCTGTTTCATAAAGTCATGTAAGAATCGACCCTTATGACTGTTGGCACTGCTACATCAACCTGATTACCTCTTCCTCCTCCCTTGCACAGCTCTTTGTCTTGAATGAAGCCGGCAAACATCTGAGTATCCATGAAGAGCTGCAGGAACTGGCGGACTCCGCGGGAGGGGTGAGATTTGCGGAAGCTGTCGCGCTGGAGCTCCCTACTTCCGTTGGAGGACTCGACCATGTGGAGAGGATAGTGGCCCACCAGCTCCACGAACAACCGCACAAACCCCTCGGAGACCAGCGAGCTCAGGTCAGCCTGCTGACCTGGAGGGGGCCACGTTTGGGAAGAAGACAAACGGGTTAATAACAGACTCCAAAGCAGATTAATTCCACTGTGGTTTGACAACAGGATTATCCAACAGATATGGTTGTTTCATGAAATACTACAACAGACTTGCTACAAACACAGAATCAACAGTCTGCAGGTCATCAGTAGTGCAGGCATGTTGTGCAGCTGGCATTCGCAATTCAAACAACAAAACAAAAAGAAGAGCTGATGCTGCTGTGATGAAAAACAGGACCTGCCAATATTCTTTATCACTATAAATAAGAAGAAACTTTATCTGGTGATGATATAGCGACTGTAACGGCTTTATAATCAGCAACTGAAGATGCTGAGATACCGGACTGACACGCAGCATCTTGTTGTTTGGCACATGTGATGTCTGTTATACCAACCTCCACATCTGTCTCCATCCTCCTGTCTCAGGATACCGTCCCTCTCGTCCAGGATCTGCTGCAGCGCTGCCTGCAGTTTACTGGGCAGGATGCAGTCTTCATCGCCCAGCTGCCGCACATCACAGGAAAGGTCAACAGCAGTCACATGATGCCATTTACAAACATACATCTCAACTGTCTCGCACACTGTCAGAACATATTTCGGACTCTTTTTTTTGCCCTTAGTGGGAATCATTGCCTGACTGTATGTACTCCTGACTGACTACAAGTGCTGGATTTCCCATGTGTTAATCATGTGTTCACTGTCTAAATACTGTACCTACAGACTACACTGTGTGTCAAAGATTATTTTGCCCTTTATTCAAAATGTTCAAACAATGATGTACTTCATGTTACATGCTGAGGAAGCTGCCAGCGATACTGAAATTAAAGCTCTGTATAACAGACAGCTAATGTTGGAGTGGCAAGTCAACCACTGCTTGTCCCATTAGCTTGTAGTTAATAGAGAAAGAGTCTGTGCCTGAACAAAGATTAAGCTCACTAAATGAAATGTCAAATAGGAACCCAGCCAAATTAATACAGACATATAAACAAACAGGTTTATCATTAATTGCAGCCTTAGTGTTTGCATCATGACAGGATTCTGCTCTGGGCTTACATCCCATATAGTTTCCTCTACACTGCTTGTGGGTGTGACATACTTTTCTCTCTGTCACCCTCAAAACATGCTGCATACAAACAAGGGACAAGTGTGGGCAAAGCCATCTTTCCCACTGGAACCACACCTATCAATCCCATTATACACTGCTATGTGTACACACCTGAATGACAAACTTGTCTGCACACAGATCCACTATGAGCACCTGGGAAGACAGAAGAAAGAATGACAGTTACAGTTGGGTGAGGTGAGCCTGAGCTACAGTCTCTTCAGGGTGTTTCTCCACCACTACTCACACACAGTGGAAGCTACAGTGGAGCACTTACTGGTTCTAGATTCATTCACAATATGCAGCGAATATACAACCAAAAGATGGCACTAAAAGCACTATACAGTCTATACCAGTCTATTTAAACTGCTGTTTACAGACATCTGACCCACCTCCTCGATGGGCAGCTCCAGCAGCTGCGGCAGGCAGGGTGCCAGGACCCCAATGAGGAATGGGGTGGGGGAGCAGCTAATGTCCAGCATGCTGGCTGGTAGCACAGGCACAAAGGTATGCTGCCAGGTGAAGGGGTACAGCAGCGCCAGCACTGCATGGCCACACCGAGACAACACACTTGAGTGAACAGGGGGGAGAGAGAAAGACATTCAGTTCTCACACAGAGCATGTGACACAAAGATATCAATCACAGCTCCCTGAAAATAAAGTGGTCACACTATTATAATTCTTTTCCAGCACATTTTCAGACTGACCAACTGTAAGAGCTTTCAGCAAACAGAATTCTCCCAAGACGCAACTCATCTGTGCTGATACTCTTGGTGCAGTTTTTACTACTGCTACCCCTGATGACACCTGAGTCCTTGTCCCTTTACGGCCTTCTTGCCTACATGCTGTGAAGCACTCCTCCACTAACTTTTGATTGGTCAATTTCTGGAGCAAAATTGTTCTCATCTTTGGGAAACACTCTGCCAAGCTCAGCACTCCCTATTATCTTCTGGATTTAAAAAGTGACTAGTCATTCACCATTTTTCTTAGAAGTTGTGTCTGTCTCAGTTTCGAACAGCAGTAATTGTACAAGAAACCAACTCTGAATCCTGCTATTTCTGATCACTTAAAACTGATTTCTCATCTACATTTCCTCTCCAAAATCCTTGAACATTTAATATCCAATCAACTGCTAGATAATTGTATTTCTAATAACCCTAATTAGTCTGTTTTAGACCACTTTGTAGCAGAGAAACTGCCACACCATGCTGCTGACTACATTGCAATCTTTTCATTGTCAATCTAATCACAGCGTTCCACATCGTAGAATTTCTCGATCGCCTTGAAAATTATGTAGCTGTGCACTCTCATGGTTTTAGACCCTTCCTAGCAAACGGGTCACATTTCTTGCTTAATAATAGCAGTTCATCTCCGCACCCCTCAAGGCTATGTACCCTCTCCAGTACTTTTGTCTAGAAGCTAGCTGATATATTGGTAGGTTGATATTGGCTTGTTATCAGTATCAGCACAAATGTTGGCAGATATGAAAAAAGGAATTTCAGTACATCCTTTTCTTATAGCCTGCATTTTTATGTATATATGGCAGTTATTTTACATAACTCAAGTTTGATATATTTTTGTTGTATATACATTTTCATTCAAAATTTGTCTTATCTGACCTGTTATTGTTGTGGCCCTGTAGAGGTCACTGAGACACTGTATGTGACACTGGGCTGTACAAATAAACCTGACTCAACTTGCCAATGGGACTCTGCCATAACTTAGCATTGAGGCCAAGGTACACACAGATAAATGACACCGGCCTTGGGCCTGTGTGATGTAATCAAGCATCAACTATAGCTAGCACACATCAAGGGGGAGTCTAACTTTTAAAATAGCCTATCAATATTTTTAAATCGCTACGGTACATCATCCTTATATATATATACCGATGGTGAAGTGGCCCTGCAGTATTTAGTGTTAGCACAGTAATACCTCAGTTTGTCAGCGATTAAGATGACCCTCCTCTCAAGCAGAAGGGAGGCAAACACCTGCAGGAGTTTCCCGACACTGAGACACTGCAGCAGACTGTCAAAGTCCACGTGCTCCAGTCTGGAGTCCACTGGTCGGCACAAAGTCAGCACCTGGCAAAGCAACAAGAGCACATGCAGTTAGGCTAAGAGTAAATACGGTGTTATAACTTGGAGTTGTTTACACTAGTTGTTCCACACTGACAGTTGGGTGAATGCCTGAAACCTGTATGTTTAGCAAAAACAGACTCTTTCGATGCATCCATATAAATGTTGCTCAAGACAAAGGACTGGTGAAGGATGGAGTTTAGAACCACAGTAGTGAAAACTTAAGTTGGCGTCTTAAGAGCTACCAAACTGCTGAAACAGAAGAAAGGAAGGGTCATTACTTCACTTAAGTCTGTAAACGGTAATGACGACGACGGTTAAAACGAACCCTGGTGCGTTTGCCCGGTTAGGTTTGTTTGTGGTGGGAACGTGATCCGACCCAACTACCAGTGTACTCCGCAAGTGTGAGCCAAATATTAGCTCATTTGTTCTGCTCAGTCATCTGAAGGCAGCTTTGTAAAGTCTGAAGCAGTTTAGTATTTTCGAGACGTTTCCTCAAAGTGCATTCAGCATTGTGCTGGTATAGTTTTGCTGGTATACTGCCCAGATAATCACCACGGTTATGAGCAAATGCCAACTGTGCCGTTACTCCATGATAAACTGCATAGTAACTGCAAATATGCACTAGTCAAGAACACAGGACCTTCTTCCTGTATTTACTTTCTTGCTCCCGCCCCAGACACATTAGACCAACAAGCAGAGCGAACGTTATAGTGATGCATTTTGGTTCGCTTGGATTTTTCTCCATGTGAAAAGAGACTGAACCAAGTTCACAAACTCATCAGCTGATTTGGACCAGAGCAAACCAGCTATAGGTGTGAAAATGCCCTAAATTGATTACTGTGGACAGCTGTCCCAACACGAACTCTTCAAAGCTGAAATAGCTATCCCTGTTGTTTACACAGATAACCTCCCATTCTGAGTCATTCTCAGCCTGCAGAAAGGAGTGGTTAGGAGGAACAGAACTACTAATTAACATTTCCTCTTTTGGTTTCAGGGTTACCTCATTCCCTGAGCCAGGGAGGAAGCTCTTGACGGTGACTGTGCGTCCAGGGGCTGGAAACGGGGCCTCCATCACGCTACGCATAAAAGGGTAAACCAGCGCTGGGGAAATCTCCCTGCGTCTCTCCACCTCCTCCAAAATCTGGACAGACAGAGCCAGAAGGAAGTAGTGTTGATTAAAATCCAAACGATAAAACATGGCAAGCAATATGCACTGTTACTGAGCTTCAGGCTCAGTAACACATGGAGCATCCAGCAGGAATTGTAAGGTGCCCTTGCATAAATCTTCACATGTGGAATTCCTTACCTACAGAACTCAAACTGGATCCTGACTGGGATCATTTAAACTCAAACTGAAACAGTTTTTGGAGAGGGATCAGTCATGTAGTCATGAATGATCTGGTGCTTCTTGTTTTATGCTGCGTTATTGTATTAGTTTGTGTCCTGTATTGTTCTGTCTGTATTTTCTTGTTGAGTTCTGAGTGTTGTGTTTTTATTGTATATACCTGTTGTTGGGTCTGTGTTTTGTACTCTCTCTTGTGTATCTGTTGCTGAGTTTTATGTATTTTAAAGGCCCATCTAGGGACAGGCATTGCAAATTAGCTTAGGCTATAAATGCTGTGGTGCGTGACGTTGGTTTATGCTACATACTTTCCCCATACAAATAAACATTCAAATAAAAGAAATGCAGCTCTGTATGTGTGGTTTTTCCTCCCAGCCATATTCACACTCACTGTTTGTAAATTTCTCTCAGCCGACTGGGAAATGGGTGGGACACAGCTACATGCAGACAATTTCATTTTTGAAAAACACACCCAGGGATTGCTCAGGATTATCTTCTATTATCTTCCTATAAAGGCTTCTTTCGGCAGAAACCACAGAGCAGATGTATTGTATAGTTGCCTTACCTTTGCAAACAGGTTGAAACAGCCCAGTTTGCTGACAATACAGTGCACCTCAGGAAGCCTCTTCCCTTTACCACTGGGCTTAAAGACAAATATAGTTTCATATGTCATGAAGCAGGTAACAACAGAGATATATATGACAACACATCAAATAAACATTTAACTAAACAGAGTACAGGGCCAGAACAACAACAAGAGCCTATTTTCCCTTTTAATGTGTTTGTAGACTGGAAGAAAAAAACAAATCAGAGTCTAAAGTCTAAACTCCATCCATGTTTATGATAGCAGCCACAAGCTTATCTACCAACAAAACAAAGCACAACACTCTTCATGTTAGCTTTGGCCTAACTGTCCACACAACAAAAGATAGTTCAATAGTGCTCAACAAGACAACTACAGTATGTTCACAATAACAAAAAGAAACACAAACAAAATAGAAAAAGGCAGATATACCACATCATTTCAAACTCAAAATGTGATTTTTGAAAAGCTCTCCTTGTGAGGCAAAAGAAAGGGGAAAATGATGAAATTCTTCTTGCTCTCTGTCATCGATTCAGAAGTGGTTTATGGTCTGTGATTCACATGTACTGATTCACATCTCCTTAGAGATGTTGAGTAAGCACATGGCGGGCTGCCATGTCATCACACACACACACACACACAAACGCGCGCACACGCTTGAGTCAATGACTCAGACGCAACTGTTAACATATCCACACTCACCAAGATCTTACGGCAGTAACAAAACCAGCGGCTGCCGTCCTCTCCGGTCAGGACAAAGGAGAAGGTCTCACTGCAAACACAACATCAGTACACAGGAGGTGATATTTAAATTACTTCATTTGACTTTTTACTGCCTTAAAACATGTAACCCTAATTGTAAAACGTCAGTAATTCCTTTATCTTTAGGGAATTACTTCATTAAAAAAACAAAAAATAAATAAACACTACCACACTATCTAAGTGTTTTAAAGACAGTGAGGCAGTGTAAGTTGAGATCATAACCCACATTACAACAATGAAGCATACCCGGTAGGAAAAAAAAGAAGAATGCCCAATGCCCCTTAGCACTCAGAGATTGAATTAGATCAGTTGAAACTTTAATTATCCCTGTGGGGAATTTGACTTGTTGCAGCAGCAATCTCTGGGTTACAGCTGAAAGCGGAAATGGGGGTTTTAAACATAATACAGCTGAAAATGATGGTGCTAGAACTTAATACTGCACGTGACAGAAAAGTTAGACATTTGATAGAACACATGAAAGCTGTATATAATGACAAACAAAAGAAAATACCAACATAAAGGAAAAGAATAATAATAAACTAAAATTATTCAGTATGTTACCATTATCCCGCTGTCATGGGACATGTTGGGATCCATTTACTTCTGTATACATCTAGCATGCTATTAATATATTACTGCAGTGCATGTGCTGACCTTGGCATGTGTGCAGAGGGCTTCCAGTCCTGTGAGTCGGGGAAGCAGAACTTAGGAATGACCTTCAGCTGATCCTCAGCCTCTCTGGAGAGCCGGGACGACTTCTCAAACTGAAACAGAGGGACATCATATAATTCAATAGAAATGATCTTAGTTAAAGTATAAGAAATTAAGAATCTTGAGTATTTTAACATAACCACTTGTTCTAAATCAGCACCAAATAACAATTAGTATCTTCCCATAAAGGTGCCTGAAACTAAACCTTTTACATGATGACAACATGACAACATTTAAAGTCACTAAAATATGAATAAAAAAATCTTCATATAGAAAATTCATATAAAAGAAAGCTCTTGACTTATGTAAACCTGGGAAAGTCCCCTTTAAAGGTTTGCTCATCACGTAAGATAAGAATCATCTTCCTTTAATTTTGCCAGACCAGATGATATTAATCACACAGAACAACCTTCAGTTAAAGCACTGTGATCAAAGTACAGTTATGTTCTTTGCCATGAAGAAGGGTGGGGTTATGTTAAAGGCTCCTTCTGACCATTTTGGGGAACTGCTGCGTGATTTCAGGGGAGTAGGTGTTTCCTGGGGAGCCTTTTCTCAGTGACACCACCACGAAGATCTGGAACAGCTGCTGCTGCTGCAGCTGGATCAGGTCTCTCTCCAGGGTGCGGTAGCCTGGCCGGCGTTTCAGTGTAGACTGGATGTAAACTGATCTCCTGGAGCCTATTGGACACCACACAATGAGACTATAATGGTAAATGCTTGTCCTGGGACATATCCCATCCAGAACACCGGAGCAATATGAGGCATTACAAATATCAATACACAGTAACTGTGAAGTTAACCCAGATTACACACGAAACAATGGTCATGGATAACTGGTATTATGTGAATTTATCAAAGTTAAAACAACATTTCCCATGAACCTCACTGTTATCTCTTGCAACGAGGATGTTGCTTGGATGCGACTTTGTTTTATTTGACTTTTCTGAGGAGGCTAAACAGAAGCCACAGTTGCCAAGTGTGGCTTTAGGGATGGCAACCATATTGGTCCAGACTGATATATCTTGACGAATACTGTATGTATTTCCATAAAATCTGGTAGAGAAATTTATGTTTCCCAGAGGATGAAATGTAATAACTTTGCTTCTTTAATCTAGCGCCATCATCAGGTCAAAGCTTCAATCTGTCTGATACTTTGGTTTATGGCCAAATACCTGCAGAACTAATAACATTCCCATCAGCCTCAGCTGTACTCTGTGTTTATTGATAATGTTAGCATGCTAACACACTAAATAAGGATGGTGAGCATGGTAAATATTTCCTAGTAGTCACATGTTATAATTTCCGTTGTGAGCATGCTAACTTTAGCATTTAGTTCTTGTTTCAATCAATCGTTTAGTCTTTAAAATATCAGAAAATTGTGAAAAAAATCAAGTCACCATCTTGCAATTGCTTGTTTTGTCTGACCAGCAGTCAAGACCCCAAATTTACAATGTTATAAAACAAAGAAAAACAGCAGATCCTCACATTAGAGAAGCTGAAACCAGCAAGAGAGGCATTTTTGATTGATAAATGACTTCAAATGTAACTCCACCCTCAGATTCTGCTAGAACCCTCTTCGCCCAGCAAATTTAAAAAATGCAACGAGTGAGGTAACAATGACTGTACGGGGCGTGGCCTCGTGGCTGCATAGTGAAATTATGGGGACACCATGGATGAATAAAGAGAACTGGATATAGCGTCAGAGGCGGGGCCCCGTTCATTCCTATGAAAGCTGCTTAGTGGTGCATGAAGCCCAAAAAGTTCGACTTCCCGGGTATAAAATTACCCAGATCTTCCGCATAGCTTCCGCATTGTGCGACCCATAGAGCAAGCGCAGTAGCTTTTCCTTTAACCTCACCTCCAAACCGCTAGGTCTCATGGGTCTCGGAGCAAGCGCACTAGCGCTTCCTTTAGCCCCGGCTCCCAGCCGCTCCGTCTCAGGCTCACTCACATGAATGGCAGTCACTCTTTAACTCTGGATTCAGCCATTTATGCATTTTACAACTTTTAGGACATAATGATTTAAATAAGGGCTATTTAAGTGTTCATACTGGCTAGTTGTTGTACCTATAATTATCCGCTGATTTACAGACGTCTCTTTCACAATGTAAGTCTATGGGAAAAAGTCTCTTGGGGCAACCGACCCGGAAGTTGTAATTACACGGCTTGGCCACTATGTCAAATTGGCTTCAAAGCCTGGCGCACTTCCTGGGGGCTTGGGGGACACGGGGAGACTGACTGACACTGATTAGAGTCTTTTTTATATACATTTCATGACATAGACAGGTCCCAACCGGTTGACTCTGTCAGTATTGGCCTCGCAGGTTCAGGGCTAATTTGAAACAGATGGCGTGTTGAGCCATTTTCAACCCATGAAATGCTGATTTTTATACATTTGGTAAGAAATGTCAATATGAACACCAACACTGATGTGTTTCATCACAGTACAGTCATATCATTTAGTTTACAGCTCAAAAAAACATGTTTAACTTTAAACAATTAATACAATTTTCAGTTGACAAATTGTTTCCGCACTAGTCTTGATGTTTCTTTCATGTATAATCAGGTGCATTATGGTCCAATTATGGCTGTATGTCACTTGACTGAAGAGAAATATGCAACATGGCTGGCATTAACTAGCACGGGACTGATAAAACTAGGGTTTTGTACTCCATACAGGAATATGTACCTCTAAACTTTAACCTGAAAACCAGACTTAACATTAGAGATATAATTAATCTATAGTGATACCTTTGGTGTTGTCCTCGGGGTCACTCTCTGTCCCACTGGTCTCCTCTGTTGATATGAATTAGAGGAGGGAGAGATTAGGGAGAAGCAGAGGGAAGGAAAAGACTTGAGACGCCATAATCAAACGCAGACAGCCTTTGTTTCATAATCAGCTGCTTCGCCTAATGCAGCTGGCCTTGTACCATCCAAAGCTGGGTATTTCCACCAAGAGGCTCAGCTTAATCTTATTGAAGTGTTGATGTGGGTGACATTTGGGCATCTGTGACCGTCTGTGTGTGTGTGTGTGTGTGTGTGTGTGTGTGTGTGTGTGTGTGTGTGTGTGTGTGTGTGTGTGTTACCTCGCACTGAAACTCCCTGGTTCTTTACTCTCTTCCTCCCTCGCTTGTCGTCAAAGATGGTCTCAATCTTGTTGACGTACTTCGCAGCAGAACGAACACACACACACACACACACACAAACACACACACACACACACACACACAGGTACTTGTCAGCCCCATAATTTCACAGCCATTATAGAATCATGATTACAGGGATTCATGATATAACAGCCACTAAATACATAATTATATTACAGATTTTCAGCTGGGTTTTTTTTACCCTTACATTCCTGCATTCTACTGTTTATGCCTCAAAAGAACACACATATTTGATAGTGGACTCAAGTCAACTAAGGCCCTGCATTAACACACACACACACACAGTCGGAATCAGCGCAGAAACAGGCACATACAGGAAGCTGAAACCTATCTTTACGAGGACACACAAAGCCCTGCCAGTTGAGGAGGCAAACTTGTATGACAGTATATGGAAAGAAACTAAAAAGCCCCTACTAAGATAATGGTACTGTTGTTAAGCAGAAAAATACATAATGAGGTGTTATTATGTCTATGCCCATTTTCATTGTTTTAACATCTTTGTCAAAGATGTGATTTAAAAGAGTTTAAGTGAACCAAATGCTATGCTTTATTATTACTATGTAAGTAGTGTAAAGTTACGTAATGAGGAAAAAAACAGATCAACAAAGACATCTTGTTAAAATACCATCTAAAAATAAACTTGATTGGCAAGTGTCATGTGGGTTTTACAGCTATAATCCTTCTGTAGTCATCACCTCTGTTTACCCCTAACCCAAGTCTGTTTTATTACTGTACCTTATCGTTAAAGTTCCTCCCTGTCCACACTCTTTCCACTGCCATGAGTCGTGCATTCAAATTCATGTGTTCTGTCTGAGTTTTCATGAAGCATTCATACATATCATATGTTGCTCTACCACTATCTGCTTCTCTCAGCGTCCTCTCCTTCCTGCTCAGCAAGCCACCACCCCCTTCTTTTGTTGCCGACATAACCCATGATTCATCATTCAACAGAGTACATACCACTTTGTTGGGCTACCGTACGACAATATAAAAACCCATCTCAGTCAACCATTGTATCCAAACGAAGGATCCATTTAAAGAAAGATCCAGTTATCATTTACCTGAGGAGTCCTCTGGGATTTTTGAGTGCCTGTGCGCAGGGGTGTAGCTGGTTTGGGAGCATCTGCAAGGGTTGTGGATTTGGATGCTGTTAACGTTTGGAACCTCTTCCTCTCCACTTTGTCAGCATAGCCTTGCAATGTTTGGGGTTTAGGAGGCAGCTGGAAGACAAGGACTGTGGAGTTATCACTTGGTTTTACGTAATTACACGGTATCAAACTACAATACTTCCTTCTTCCTCCCTTAGAATCTCAGGTTAGGCAGGGATCATTTGATACACCCATACACAACTAATGAAAAATACTTCTGTACAGTGAAAAGGGGACATACATGGAATATCTTCCATTACCTTTGGGACGTGAGGCCTTCCAATAGGGAGACACATGGGAGATAGCTTGACATCCTCATAGGAGTTATCTCTGGTGACTTCACCTGGGGGAAGACAAAGTGATGGGGAAGATGAGACAGGCTGGCTGGGTGTTTTTATCAGTGAACATTTACACCACACCTAATGCTGGCTTTCAAGAAGGTACTTCATACATAAATGCAAGCAAATGAGTGAGGGGTCTGCTCTGGATATAATAAGTGATGACTTTCCATCACAAAGCTGGAGCATTTCCATATTATTCCTTTCTGATTCTGATGTGTTCTGATGTTACAGTTTCAATATCTTTCTTTTAAAAGACCAGTTGTAAATCTACGAATTAATAATTTCCATGGCCACCTCAATGAATATGGATACAGATAGGGCTGCAACTAATGATTATTGTCATTGTTGATTAATCTGTCAATTATATATATATATATATATATAAAATGTCAGAAAATAGTGAAAAATGCTCTGTATAATTTTGCAAAGCCCAAGGTGAGGTATTAAAATTGCTTTGTTTTATATGACCAACAGTCCAAAACCCAAAGATGTTCAGTTTAATATCAGATATGACAAAGAAAAGCAGCAAATTCTCACAGGTGAGAAGCAGCAACCACATAATGTTTGGCATTTTTGCTTGAAAAATGTCTAAAACATTTAATCAGTACCACCATCACATGTCAATTTTTACCATTGGAGCACTTAACTGCAGTGGCTGATGCAGACGGAGAAGTCTAAAATGCAATATTTCTTTACTACCTGTCCTGATTTTTTACAAATCATTTTATTGTTTCTGATGCAATCACTGAAAGGTGAGCACAAATGTCTTCAACTCATTTTAGAAAGGATGTAACATTTATCCTGGCATTATATTTTATATAGTTTACTCCTACATTCCTGCATTTTTGGTGAATGCTTCTTTATAAGAAACCATTGCCTCAAGGTAACAAGGTCTTTTAAAAAGTGGGAAATCTCTTCAGTCAGTCACCGGTTCGAATCCGGCTGGGGACATTTGTTGCATGTCATTCCCCATCTCTTTCCCCCTCATTAAAAAGGCATAAAAACACATTAAAACTCATTGAAAAATCTTTATTTTAGATTACCTTTATCCATGACTATTAATTTGTACAAAGTCATCCAATCTGTGGTCTTTTCCAATCTTGAATATTACTCTCAAAATGTCACAATATTGCAGAAACTGTAAGATCTGTGTGAAACCAGGAGTGGGAAACAGGCCCCTTTTGTAGGCATAATATATTCAATGATTTTTCCTGGTCAGTTCATTAGTCCCTGTACAGCATCATTCTTTATGGCAATATAATAAGTTTTAAATGGTATCACAACTGTACGTTCAACCAATGACAGGCACCCAACAGTCTTTATGACTTCCTGTCTTTGTCTTTTTAACAAAACCAGTGCTAAGTTAAGAGGTTTAAAATACATGACAGCCAGACAGTCAATGTAATGATCAAAAGCTCTACAAGTTCATTCACAATCAGCACCACAATGTCTTCTTCAGTTTATGACACGGGGAGTTCCACTTACACACGATGTCCTCATAAATATTGTCGTCAGAGTAGGCATGGTAAAGGCCTGAGTGCCTGGTCTGGCTTCCCAGCGTGCCTTCCTTCACCGTTAGACGCGCTGCATCCTCATACTCAAAGGACTTCCTGCGGCAGGGAGGGAAAGGAAGGCAGTGAAAAAAAAGAAGGGCCTGGCTGCTGTCATAAAGATAGCCACCATACTTCTGTTTACTCTATTGTCTTATATGCAGCCAGCGTCCCACCACAAAATTCCTTATGTTGATATCAAACTCTGTCTCGGCTCGACAGAGAGAGTGAGTCATGAAAGGAAATGACTAAGCATATAGTACAAAAGTTGTTAAAAAGCAAGACAAGGAAAAAGAGTATGCCAGGATTTAGACAGAGATAGCAGTTGACGCAGTTGCACACAGCAGTTGAATGTCAGCGGTGATAGTAAAAATTAGGTCACTGTGCAACTTTCCTCCCCTGAAAGCTTTAAAATGTAGATACAGCTTCATTTAATTATAGCTAAATGATTTTACTCTCATCTAGGTCTGGTTACAAGGTCAGCAAAAGTTGTACGTGATCACATTGTTTTACATGTACTCGATTTTAGTTCCTTTTGTAATGCACACAATATAAACAATAAGAAAACAGTCAGTCTGGCTTAGTGCTGAAACAGAGACCGTTATACGATTCATGTATGGTGTGACGTAATACCTAACCCAATGGAGATATTTCATAATGTACAAGAATAAATGACAAGTAATGGCTTCCTCTGAATCTGGTAAACAAGGAGCCATGTAGAACTATGCTAACTGTGTGCAGACATGAAGGAAGACTGTAGGTGAGAGACAAGTTATTGGCATAAACTAAACAACACAAAATTGGATTACACTACCAACTTAAAGGTGGGGTAGGCAGTATTTTTTTTGCCGTCATTGGGCAAAACTTCCATAATAACCGTTCAGCATGTTGTAATTCAAGAGGTCTGAGAGACTCTTGGCTCTGTTTACAGGCGTTACGAAATCTAGCCCATGAAGGGAGACTTTGGCCAATCACAAGCACACATTTCAGCCTATTGGCTGTTCCACAAATGCAGATGCGTGTGCACGTCCCTTCAGATGGTAAAAGCCTGATTCAATGGCAGAAAATCCTGCAACTTGTGATAAATTTCCAATCCCTCCTTTGCCTACAGCGGCATATAGTACAAAACAACACGTCCCGGCTCCACATGGCTCCACATTATGTTCGATGCCATGGTGCTCTATGGGCGTCTAGGAGAAGACAAGTCACGGCGAGAGGGACCGGGGTCTCAGTGAGGCTCACGCTGTGGAGAGCGAGCCCTACAAGGGATAAGGTTTCGCAGGGCAACCAACTCCTGCTGCCATTTGAACTTGTGGGCTTGGTGGAAGGGGCTGAGTGATACGAGGCAGCAGAGAGAGAGGCAGAAGGGTTTGCACAGGTTTGCACAGGTTTGCACAGGTTTTGCCTACCCCAGCTTTCAAGTAAAATGGTAATATAGTATGACAATTAGGGGGTTTAAAGGTCTGTCTCAGTATTTAGGAGCACAGTTAACACAATATAACTTAAAGCAAGTAACTTGAGCTAAAAACAGCTACTGTGGCCACCAGTGGCAATTACAGGATAATTGTCCCCTTCATTTCCCAGAATTCACTTGAATCAGTTGCTTTAAAGACTGGATTGGAAGGTTTTCTGCCCAACTGAGCTACTTTTTATTTAATTGGGTGGGTAAAAATTGTTTTGGGCAGCTTGCAATAATTTGGCCTACTTTTTGTACCATTTGGGCAGTTTACCCCCCAACAAAAAGTTAGGCTATATTCCAATAAACCAGGCCCTCCTCTCCTCCAAGTCATATCATTGAGATAGAGAGAGGACAAAGTTCAACAGGCTCATCAGTCAACAGACTGCTGACTGATGACCAAGAAATGTCATTTCAGTTTATTATTACTAGGATGAATTTTTTTTTCTCTATTCAAATTATTATTCAGTCATAGCTCTGTGATAAAAGACTTGTAAAAGTGTTCATATGTTGACTTTTAATGAGTAATGCAACGTTATCCAAATTGTTAATTTTTGTTATTGTAACCGTGGTTTTGGTTTTACCTAATTACACTAATACAACTGTGTTTTTATCAGGTTTCTTCTTGTATTGAGATACATGGCATGAGGCTCCTTCCCAGCTTAATTAGGAAGCAGACCTCATATAAATAGCCTATACACTCAGTTGCCAGATTACTAGGTAAAGCTAGCTAAAACGTATGCAGTCTAATACAACAGTCCTGCAATAAATCCCACCTTTGTGAAGGTTATAATGTTCAGTTTGTGTTGGAACAGGTTTTGAGAGGTGTTGGTCATTTTGGAGGATGTAGTTTGTGGTGCTGTTGAGCTGTATTGCATTATAGCGACAGGTGTTTCTATTGTTTTGTCTTCTCCATTTATATCAGTGAGGATGGGCTACATAACAGAAATACTTCTTAAAATCAAAAATATTATGAAGGCTTTATATGTTTTTGTTTTTTCAATCAATTGATTCGAAATTGTGAATATCTTAGCATATTATAGTTGACAGAGAACCACATTATTAGAAGTCATGTCACCCAACAAGTCCTGAGCTGAATGTGTACATGGGTTATATAATTATGTCTTGCTTTGCTTGGCCTTGAGTGAATGACGGAGCGAGTGTGAGAGTGTGTGCGCGTTAGGGCTGCATCTAATATTTATTTTCATTATCGATTAATCTGTAGATTATTTTCACGATTAATCGTTTAGTCTATAAAATGTAAACAAAAAAAAAAAGTGAAAAATGCTCATCACAATTTCCCAGAGCCCAAAGTGATGTCTTCAGATTGCTTCTTTTGTCCGACAAACAGTCCAAAACCCAAAGACTCTTCATTTACTGTCATACATGACAAAGAAAAGCAGCAAATCATCACATTTAAGAAGCTGGAAATGTTTCACAGGTTTGCTTGAAAAATGGCTGAAACGATTCATTGCTTAACAAAATAGTTGACAATTAATTTTCTTTCTATCGACTAATTTTTGCAGCTCCAGTGTGCGTGCCTGCAGATGATGACCTGGGACCCGTGGTTGCTGAGGAACTAGGCCACTTCCAGACAATAGAGAACAATGCTGCCAGATATCATGTGACATTACACCTGGACGCCAGCCAGCAATTACATGGAGTACCCTCCCCAAAACTGCCCTAACAACACCACAATGTGTTTTAGACTGTTCAAAGCAGAGAACAGTTTTAATGCATGTTTTTACAAAATGGGAGTTTCCTATCAGCCGGAGTTGTTTTCTTCAAATACATGATTCAGATCAAATAAAGCAAAGAAAGAAACTCAAGAGTTATTTGTGCTCTGCTTTTAGTGCATTGACTCACCTGTTCTTTTTATGCCTTGAAATCCCATTAGTCTTTGCAACCGGACATGGAGGAGGTGGGAAGCTAGGTGGGTCGGCTACCCTCCTACTCCTTGCGTTGGAGTGGTTGTTATGAGGGGATCTGCTGTCCCATTGCTTTGCGTGCCCCGTGTTGTTGTTGTTGCCTCCCCGATACTGGAATGTCCGCTGAGGTTTGGGAGGAGGCTGAGCTTCACCTGAAGAATCCCTCTCCCAGAGCAGTCTGTCCCCCTCAAGCTTACGCCAGAAACCCCGCGAAGTGTAGAAGTTTCCAGGAGGCATGTTATCTTCTTGGTCATCAGTTGATAGAGGTAGAGGTTTAGAAATGACTTCAACATCCAAGATGTGATCTGTTTTTTGGTTGCCGTTGGCAGTGAAGATTTGTTTACCTGTAGAGTCAGCAGTGTTAGCCTCCACTTTAGGAGACGCAAATATTTGTGCTGCAAGTGGTTCAGTTCCTGGGGTTGTGGTTGAAAATTCAGTGGAACATTTCTGCAGAGGTTCTGACTTCCTACCAACCACGGCATGTGCAGCTTGTGCTGGGCATTCCCGAAAATCTAAGCCCAAGCTCTTCCCTTTTGAGAGGGTGGCTTTTGCGTGACGCCCTCTCGCCCCCTCGTTGGAACATCCGTTGCCCAGGACATCTCCAGACAGAGTTCGGGATACAGTCGGAGGGTGTGCTTTCACCCCGGCATCCTGGCTGCTGCCCTGCTGACTGCGACCTTCCCACTGGGAGATCTTCTCCCTGATGTTAATGCCCTGCTCGTGAGAAGGGGGCCTCCCTGGCTGACGGCCCTGCCAAGCCACGGTGGTCCCTTTCTGCAGGTGATCAACCTCACCACCCCCTCGCCTGCCCTGCTCCAGCCTCAGAGCCAGCATGTTGAGAGGGGGCTCACCCTCAGTTCTCCATTGGTGAATGCATCATGGATTTCCTCACAAGGACGGACAGGACAAAACCATACAGTATGTTTTCAGTTAATCCCAAAATGATGAGTAAAACAGGAGCGCCACAAGGTTTATGCTTCTAACTGTTCCTTTATGTCTTTATGTGTCTTCTTGTGCTAGTAGAGTGTCATTTCCCCCTTGTCTCCTTTTGTAAACAACCTAAAAAGAAGACAAGACACAAAAATGACTCATCAATCACTGCAGTTAAAAACAAGTCCAGACAGCACACCGCAGGGTCAAAGGGATACTGAGGCAACACAGGAGGACACAGTTACTTTTGAAACAGCACACATCCGCGCAGTCTACAACTTGTAGGCAGGGATGGAGAGAAGATCAGGAAGGACAGGCTCCTGTCAAGGTCGGTTTCCAAAAATAAATCCAGTAAGAAGAATAAGGAAAGACGGTGACAGGAACAAGGTTACCGCAGATTTCTGCTGCTGTGTGTCTGTGTCTTGAGCCGCCCCAACCCTCCTCTAGCCCCAGGGGAATTCTGTCTTCTTTGTAGCTGTTGTCCTTAACCACAAGCTAGCCAAAATACGAAATGCCAATGATACAGCAAAGCATTACATCTAATTTAGTGCAAAGCTGACTGGGAAGAATGCACATTTTAAGCAATTTCAAAGAGCTTTAGAGGCAAGAAAACACATTAATCTCAAGGCATATATAAAGGGCCAGTGACAGTTAGGTGAATGATGGAAAACATTTTAACCACACCTATCTACGCAGTAGAATAAAATCTCTTTGAATGGTTGAGCGCAAGATAAAAACATATAGACTCTGATTAACTGATGCCTTTGTGCTAGGATTAGAATATGTATGATTTAAAGCTGTAATATATGGCCTTGCTCCCTCTCATCAAATGCTATCAAACACTGAGACTTGATGTAAAGTTCTGCAGCAGCATCCACCCTAGCTCATACTCCCAGAGTCGACATCAATGCGGTCACTGTACACTCTTGTGCAGCAGCTCCTGGCTTGCTGGAACCAAACCATTTGGACACGTTGCACATTAGGACCGAGGCTGAGAGAATGTGGAGAAGGGGAGACATGGTAAAATTCCACTGCACAGTCCATGATCATAATAACTCTATGAGCTGCATTCCTGCAGAGCTGTACAGGAGGGGGGTCGGGGAATAAATTTAACTAGAGACAGTTGGTCAGTCAGTCTTGTGAGTGACGCCTTTGTTTGGTTTGACCTAAATCAAATGTATGTGTGCGCTGGAATGCTGCTCGATCATTGCCAGACCATGCAATGACAATGCGACTCCCAAACTGACCCACTTGCATTATTTGTCTGTGTGCGGTATGTTGTACAGGAAGGCATGAGTTGCGTTTCCTGAGCTGCAGGAAGAAGGATCAGCAGACTGTCCATAATTATGGTGCAGGGAGATTTTCACAACCACTGCAACCACTGATTTGAGCTATGTTTAGATTATCTATATTCAATCCCTGTGATGGTAATCAAACATTGTCTTTGAAACAGTAAATCCAGAAATATAGCAGCTACTAGCTGGTTACAGTAACTGTCAGCTTGGCATGGCGTACCGTTAAAATCTAATGTTGTTACTGCCAGTGAGGCAAACTGTGAGGTGCTGTGATATCAAGTGGCAAAGCCAGAGAGCGAGTTAAAATGAACTTCACTGATGTTTATGAGGCTGCCAGCTGTGCAGAAAGGTATCCTTATATTTTGTAGTGAAACTCACTGACTCACCTATGTAGAAACCAGACACAGGACCCATGAAGCTGAAGTACCCCGTCAGCACTTGGCAGCTAAATTAAGCCTAATTGCACCTTCAAAGCCACCACAAAACGCCCTCCCAAAGAAGTGCAGCATGACACAACATGTTGTAGGTGAGGTATTGTACGTTCACCATCAACAGTGACGGATGAAGCTATAATAAAAGAAAAATGTGGGTTTGCTAAATGCCAGCATAAAAAGGACACACCAAGATTAAGTGCCTTAAAATGACTGATCCATCACCAGCCACCAGAACCGCTTGTGTGCATCCAGACATTAATTTTGACAGCACCGGTAAAAGAGTGATAGTCCACTTCAACATGACAAGTTCCATCATTTGGTGTCATTTGTTGTCAATGGTTGTGGATACCACTCTGAGGGGATTTGTGGAATATACACCTCAGATGCTTTCAGTTGTAGTCAGTTATTCATTAACTCAACTGTTTTTCCTAAAATTGGCAACAGCTGTAGATTTCCATATAGTAGCTATCCTCTCTGCATTAACGTGAAATCACCATAGCAAACTCTGTGACCTGAATTAGTTGCTTAATTCCTGGTATTGCTGTTTAACGTGTGCAGATAATCAATCATTTGCAGTAAAACTGCAGTAAAATGGGGATAGATGCAGAGGGGGAGAGAGAAGGAAAACTGCTCTAGCAAGTGCCCCCGTTCTCTGTTATATGAAGAAAACATCTTGCCAAACTCCCTTCAAATCTATGAGAATTTAAAATGTTTTTCCTTATCGCAAAGCCTCACTTGCATAGAAATGAATCCCAATCACTCCTCTGACTCATTAAGAACTACTCTGTAATTCGGCCTTAACAAAAGGCCGAAATAACCTAAAGTAGCCAATTGGTTTACCCTGCTCGTTTCCGACCACCAGGTTAAACATCTTGAATTGTCTGTTGGAAGAGCGATGCAAGAATAACGTTGTCGTTACCTCTGAAGGTCTATATTGTACTAAAAAGCACCGTTTAAATTGCTAGAGTCATACCGAATTGAACAACAGGGCTTACTGATACAGAAATATTCTTGATACTGATATTTAATTACAACTATATCTGGTAATAATGAAGTCAGTTTAACTCGCCATATTTTAAGTCCAGATTAGCGTTGACTTTTCATTATATGGAAAAAAACCGCAAGGATTGGAAAAAAAAAACGTAGCTGAGCTAACTTACACATTTTTATGGAGAGCAACCGGGTAATGTTAAAATCACTGAATGCAACAAAATAAAACAGCTCTTTCGTTAACTAACTTAACGTTAGAAGACAGACAGTAACGTTAACAGTTTGTCAGAGAAGTTGTGTGATGAGATATTAGAACAAAATACCACATGGACAGATGCATAAACTACACGTCTCGTGACTTACCCTTCGTTGTTTAAAATTATCAGCAAAACTCATGTTCTTTCCCCATATTCCTTTCGATAAAATGAAAAACACAAATAAAGTCCGAGTCCACTCGCTCGTGGTTAGCAGTCTGTATAAGTTCAGGCTAACGTCGGAGTCCACAGCCAGTTATTGGCAACTTATTAGAAAATAAACTTTTATGAGACATAACAACGTGTCCCCTATACTAATAACTATACACAACAACAAAGAAAGTGTCTGTAGACTAGACAAATGTAAAGCAGAACAATCCTCGCCCTCCTTCTCCGGACAATTAGTGTCAAGTCATCCAGAAAATATATGACTTCCGGTTACACCTTTCAAAATAAAACCCTTAATTGACCATCGTAAACTTGTTTCCGTTGTCGGAAGTTTTCTCAACTTTCGAAGTGAAATTACACAATACATTTTGATTATTCCCCTGAAAAAACTTTTTTGTGTTCTTTGCATTTGTATTTTTCTTTTCCGAGTTATTTTGTTCTGGATTTTAAAAGCAAATATATTTTCATTCAAAACTGACAGATGGATGAGAGTATGTTATTCTGGTTTAGTGTCTAAAAATGTGATTATTCTATACAGGCAAATGGCCTGTCACTAAAGTTTGGAAACGGCAAATTTCCCATTTTAAGTGAAGAGGGGGAAGAAAATGTGTAAAGTCCAGTCTGCTGCATCAGAATCAACAGAGGATGAGTAAATTGCTATAGACTATGTACGAAGGTACATCCACACTGTTGGAGGTGGTCGACAATAGTTGATGGATATTTAATTTGTTTGTCAGAGGCAGTATCAGCCTAACATTGTCCCATGCTTACCTGTACACCTACTTTGCCTGCTTATTTCCTATAAGTATTTTATTTTTTGGAGACAGATACACAACTCGTCGTGGAGTAATGAAATATAGCTACCTTATTTATAATTTAGCTACACTAATTTTCTAGGCAAGTCGTTTGACTTCCGGTTTTACTCTGGGTGTTTCCTTCCAGCTTGACGCAGCTGTGACTGTGAGAAAGTTTGGTTGAATCCTCCCGATCCAAGAGGGAAGACGTCATTTCTTCAACTGCTGCAGCTGTCAACGATGAATAAATACTGTTGTCTTCAAGTGTCCTGGGAAATATAGAGACTGTGTTATGAGCTGCACCTGCGCGACTCCACGAGTTAATATGGCTGGGACTTTACTTTCATTGAGATGTGATGTTTTGATGCATCAAAGTGATGGACAGCGTTGAAACTGTTGAGAAGTTGTTGTGAAAACACTTTTTATAAGTTGTATGTTCATTCAGTTGCTTCAAAACACAATTTGCTTCGCCTAACTCCCTAATGTCAGAGTCTAATAAATGTCGATTTTACAGCAGATGACATTTATCCATACAGTGGAGCAGACTCACAGCATATTCTGCATATATGTTCAGCTATTTCAGGCAAACCGTGGGCCACAAAAATATGGCCTAAAGGGAGTATTAGTCTTGGACTCCCCTGATGTAATTTTGCTCTTTAGACAAGACTTCCAAATAGATCTTAGACTTGATCTTCATCCATGGAACAAGGTTAAATATGAACTCAGTGCAACTAAGTGATAGCAAATGTTGACTTTGCCATCCCTGTTTTGACGTTCAATAATATGAGGGGTGTGTCTTGGAGGTTCAGTCAATAACTAATGGTAAAAGTGATGCATTATGCAACAACTCAGACTAATAACTTCTTTAAATTTGCATGACTGATGCACTTTTTTCCTTTTCATTCTGCTGATACAGCTAAATGTCTACGAAGCTAAACTTATAAACGAAACAACAGCCAACAGAAAACTACTTCTGGTACGCTGTAAAAGAAACACGGCGCTGAATAAGAGTGCATAATCAATGGGGCAACTACCACACAAAGACACTTGTTATTTCACATTTTATTTCCTTCCATTCTGATGCATGATGCTTCTCCATATGGAATACACATACTGCAATGTACAAGTCAATTGGACGAGATGTGCAGATGATATACAGTGAAGACAATTATCAAAACATTTCTTCTTCCAAAGGAGAGAACATCATTGTGTTAGAAGGTCGTTTTCTTTAACATTCACTTCTTTGTTAAGAGTTACTATGAAAAACAAAAAAGAAACTTTTTCTACGTCACGTAAGTCGGATGTGAGAGTGTTTAGTCATTCTTCAAGCCCTCCTTGATGAGGTTGAGCTCATAGCACAGGGTCTCAAAGCGATATGCCATACGGATCTGGGCCACATTGGTCTTACGGATGTCGTTGCCCTCTGGACCCTCCTTCAGGTAGTCTTGACCCAGGTAGTGGCTCTTCTCCTGGACCACAGAAGAAAACCACAAGCATGTTTTGGTGCGAGTATAAAATCAACTCTATGTGGATCATGATGTGTTATCACTTCGATTTAAGAGCAGTCTGTATGGTGTCAGGATAGAATCTGTGTGTCCTTCAGAGGATTTGACATAAAGCTTTTAAGTGCAGAAGCACCACTACAATTACTGTTTTGCACCAAGGATGTTACCAGTATACAATGAAAGAGAAATCTTACAGGTTATTTATTAAATATGTTAAAAAGTCAACAAAGTGTGATCACATTTAAAGCTCTCCATCAGGTGTTACCTCATGAGACATGGCGCTCTGCAGTACGCTGTTCCTGGAGATCTCACACATGTCACAGGTACTGAGCTTGAAGACCTGTGCTGCGATGGCGTACTCTTCCATCAGGGGTTCCTGTGAACATAAAGGCAGAGCTTTACACTCGGATACTTTGATCACTCCTACTTCAAGTTACGGAGGCTCAAAAGAGACCGTACGTTTACCACGAACTGTGGAAGGCATCATTTTCCAGAGGTGTTTGTGTGGCGTATGTGTACATGCAATTCACATTATTAAACAGCTAATTTTGCACACATCTGCATGCTCTACATATGGCATAAACCTGTTTATGTGTTTGCAGTGCATGTTCATTCAATGCATATTCTGCTCTATTTCCATTTGAGTGTACTGGAAATGACTTGGCCTGTATAATTTGAATACAAAGACTTGCAAAGAAAACAAAAATGCTTTCGTCTGCAGATGTATGCAATACAATACTCATTATACACAGCACAATATGCCCCATTGTTTACATTATCACCAAAGGCCCTCTCTCCCTGTGCTCAGACCTTGGTGTAGTGGAACTGCATGGGGTCGTCGGTGGACAGAGAGACCACCAGGCCTTTCTTGTGGAACTCCAGCAGGGGGTTCTTGGCGTATTCCAGGAACAGGCTGTTGTTGCTGAGAGGGGACATGGCAATGGGGATCTGGGCCACGAAGTAGAGGTACTGCAGCACGGGACTCTGGTGGTGGAAGATTGATAAATAGATATGATCAGTTTACAAGATCAGTTTCAGTCAACTATTTGTCAAAAGCCTGGCATTTTGACCTGTTTTTTTTCCTTTTATTTTTGATAATAAAGCAGGCAAAATTACTTAGCGGGCAATAAGTCATGTATTAACTGCAAGATTACTCATAGGATGAATCTCAAATCTAAGATTGCACTTGACATTACACTATCAGATGTACAGTAGTCCAAATATTCCCTTACAAACTTGCTCTTTTTAGTGTAATAACCCAATAACAGTCAATACAGTTAAGGTCTGGAGAGCAGTACAACGTATTAAGGAAGATCCAGGAAAACATCAATTCTTACTCCAATCATTAGTAACCCTGAATTTTTATCAAGCGTTAAACACTGAGCCTTAAAAGGTATTTCTTCCCTCAGGGACATCTTTGAGAATGGAGTCATTATGGCCTTTAATCAGCCAGTACAAAAATAGGATATATCCAGAAAGAACATCTTTCTATGTATGAGTGCTGCTGAATTAAAGCGTTAATTTACAGTAAATGAGACGCTGCACCCAAGCGAGAGGACTGACCTTCTTGAGGTTGAGGCCGTGAGAGATGTTGTCAGCAGTCATGAAGGCAGCCAGCAGATGGGTGATGGCACCGGCCTCACCGCAGTGAGGCCTGAACGTGAACGTGTTCATCCCCCTCTGTCTGGAAAGCAGAACATAAACAAGTATCATACTGTGGAAAGGACACACATTCTTAAAGGAACTTATTGTCCTGCTATCGTCAAATATACACTCACTGTGAGTATTTACAGAGAAGATGAGATATAAAGAAATCAATCATATTCCTGCACTACAAGCAAATACTAAAAAAGACAAAACCGTGTGTTCAGAGACAAAGCTACTGACCTGCGGAGCTGGTTGAGCACAGCGATGTTGGCATACATGTAGTAGATGTAGTAGGTGTAGGAGGGGTTCTTGGCGATGTCCCACTCCTCTGGTTTGGGGCTCTTAGTGGAAAACATGTGACCACTGTGCTTGGACTCATCGTCCACACTGTCAAAACCTGTCACCTGTAACACACCAGGAGTTAACCGGTTAATTATACAGCAGAGCAGAGGGCTCTCAAGCGACTTCCCTCTGGAGGTGATTCTGGGGTCTTGGAGAAAGATAGCTGCGAAAAACATCCCTTTATGTGTGACAACATTTCAGCAGAAATTATTATTATTCTTATTATTATTAGTCTATTCAGGGGTGTAAATAGACTGGGGCCCCTGGGGTGGGGGGACCCATAGAGAGAGAGGGCCCTCCAACAATGTGTTGGTAGAGACACAGAGAGAACATAAAACAGTCAGTAGCAATCTATAACAAAATTATATGCTTATTTTAATTCCAATACAACAGCCTAAATAACTTATTCAACTGTACAATCCAACACATTGTTGGTAAAACATATATTCACAGTCTGGTGTGTGTGCTTCATAACTAGTAACTAACGTGCACTGGGGCCCGTCATAAATACCTTAGGCCACTGGGTCTATTCATTTGCAATCCACGTCTGGTCACGTCAGCTTCGTCTTGTTAACACTTTCACAACTCAGGTAGATGTTTTGTCATTGATCCCATAATTAGATCCTTAAGGGACTGTACAAAAATATTAGGGTGTGCTCAGAAAAGGGTAGAGTAATTTGCTGATGGGAGGGAACGTTTTTGGAGACCAGTGGAGGGTAATTTCTTTCCTACCTCATATTTCTATTTTATTTCATTTTTTTATATTTATGAGATCAAAATGATGGTTTTCATGTGGAGGTGCATTTTGTCATATGTAGATGATATGGGGTGGGGTGAAAATACTGAGGGAGGGTATTGCAGTTTTTTTCTAAGTGAAAGGGAGGGTCCAAAGAAAAAAAACTATTGATGATGCTGGAGAGGGCCTTGCTTTTTTTAAAATAAAATAAACAATGAGATTCAGTGCCCCTTCCTACACCGGTAATTTACAGTCCCTAATTCATGGCAAGGAAATCCATCCTTTAACCAAGATTAGATCTGGTATCTTGTTGTGTCTGAGCTGTTACCTATGAACGCTCTCTGTGACTCACATGCTTGAGGAAGATGCTGAGCTCTGGGTTGGAGTGTGGGTCGATGGTGGCCTGGAACACGGGAAGGAAAATGTTCTCCAACATCTTGCCAAAGTGGGGCACAAAGTTCCTGCCTCTGAAGATGTCGCTAAGATGGAAGAGGGACAAAACAAATTCATTTAAATATGAATTCTAGCCGTCTTTCAAACCTTCTGAGCCTTTTTTCAAGTATTTGACACTCAAAAAATAGATTATTCTTTAATATCATACAGTATACTAGGCAAAGTAGAATCTCTAATTGATCCACAACAGGATAAATAATTCTCTGTCTGACTCACAGTTGGGTCAAACTGCATGGAAGAAAGAATCGAGATTGAAAACTTACTAGATTCTGGGTACTTGAATCATCCACTTGAGGTTTGGGGAGTAGACTCTGTGCCTGACAAACCAGCTGGAGAGCTTGGTCCACTCGGTGGGGTTGCAGCCGTAGATGGACAGACGAGGCTCAGCATACTGGTACTTGGCATCTTCCAGGTCACTGGCTACTTCCTGGTTTCACAAAGATCAAATCAGGCTCAGATCACATGAAGTTCGGTACATAATAGATGATCTATTTGGCAGATCAGAAGGCTGCTAAATAGACAACAGAATGTCAGTTGGGTTACAAAACATGGATTGTTTCCTTATCCAAAGTTTTATTTCTATTTGTTTTTCGGTGATGTTTCTTATCTATTCTTTTTATACAGAAACTGACCTTGATGATGGTGGCAAAGTACTCTCCATTGATCTGGTTCTCTGTCTTCAGGTACAGGTCACGCAGCTCACTGGCTCCTACAGGGTTGTACTTGGCGTTGAACTTATCGAAACGCTGGAAGGTTTGTCTGCCCTTCAGAGAAACAACAAAGAGACAGGAGGAGAGATTTAGATCAAGGGAGGTTGATTGAAGGGATGGGACAATAGGATAGTAGACCTCATCCAAACAGAGTGAATAAGGAAATTAAATATTAAGATTTCCTATAGCTAGAGATAATATATTTATTGTATTGTCTACCAGCATGTATACAATCTTATAATTTGTCGTAATTAATTACGACAAAAACAGTGATTTTTAATATAAAACCTTTGACTGTTGTTCTCAGCTACTTCTTGATATCTGAAGCTCATCATTAGGCGTACTTTAAGAAAATCACGTTTCTCAATAAGAAAATTATGTTTCTCTTGTTTCCTTTACATGGTAATTCTATTTGTAACTAATGCATTTTTTTATTATTCTGTATGTTTACATCTAAGGCCACCAATGTTCCAACAAGTGAGTAACGTACAGCGTGCACATCCAGGGAGTCCACAGTGAGGTCATAAGGATGCAGGTTAAGGGACTCGAAGAGCTCCTTCATGGTGACCTCTCTCCCTTTCAGGTTGTGCACGACGCGGTCAGAGTCCACACGGTAAGACTTCTTGATGAAGCGCAGCAGGTGCTTCTGGTTCATGCAGGCGGCAGCGTGGATGTGGGTGTCCACCTGGAATGGTAGAGAGATGATGGAGAGTGGATCACTGAGGTTTTGGGTTTATGTGTTGTAATAACTCTGCTTTGTCACAAGAGGGAGCCAAAGACACACCCGAGGTTCATGGCAGCTATAAGCGAGGAAAACGACAGCAAACTAAGTGGGAAATTGAATATCTATAATTTAAACATATAGAATGTACCATCTCATCATTTATGTACATATAAATATATTTGAAATTAATATGACAAAACTTAATTTATAAAATGAAAGAGTACACTGAAAATGTTTATATTCAGTGTACTCAAAGGTCTTTGTGGGAACTGTACTCATAGTACAGTACATGCATTTTGTTATGTCTCCAAATTAAAATGGCAAGAGGTAAACAGTGGGTTTGATTTAGGGTTATTTTTGTCAGTCATGTTTTAAAGCAAAATTAGAAGCAGTATCCGTGCTAAAAGCTGTTCATGGCTACCTTCCTGCAGTTATAGAAGTCCCTGTGGGGGTTCATCTTCAGCTCCTTCATCTCCTCCATCTCATTCAGCATTTCATGCACATTGAACTTTGACATGAGGAACTTCAGACGGCGGTGAGAGTAAGTCTTACTGCAAAACACAGAGAAGCATATTAACACAGGCACTGCACTGTGAGGTCATACACATGCAGCTGTCAAATAGCTGCATGTGCGCTGATAGACATATTTCACAAGTGCTTGTATCTATAGGAAAATGGAAAAAAGAAAATGTTCATTTGAAGAATTTTGTTATTGTATATTGTTTGTTGTGGACCTTTCTAGGACCCCTGTGAGGGACCCCACGACCACACACTGAGAGCTTGTGATAAATTACGTAACAGTAAGTCAGCCCTGTGGGTCATCTAAAAGAAGCGGTGAATTCCAGACATGATTTCAAAACATCTGGGTTGTCCAGAAACTGGATATGGGTGAATTCATGGAGGGACAGCGGAGATGACTGAGGTAATGCAATTCTAAAATTCAAAACAGAATAATCAACACATTTTATAGGACTCACGTTGGGCCCTGTGCAATGAGAGCAATGAGGAAGTTCATGTCGTCGATGAAGGTGGCGTAGTCGGGGCAGGGCAGGTCTTTGGGCTGATGTTTGTCAGCAGCTGCAGCGTCGTTGTACACATAGATAAGACCGTCCCTCATACGGGCAACATATCCCAGATTCTTCGGCAGATCCTTGGTATCGAAGGGGTCTTCCCCGTTCTTTGGAGGAGGTGTGAAGACTGATGGATACATGTTAACATACAGATTAAACATTTGGGATACCCAATGGCACAGAAAACATATTGCATACGTGCATTTATTTCAACCCCAAGTCCACCACCTTATTGAGCCTCATCTCCTTTTCCCCTCACCTGGCTGCACCTGATCTTCGGGTTTGAAGGTCTCTCCCTCGATCTCACGCAAGTACTGGGAGGCCGTCCGTGGGAAGCGCTGGTAGGCCAGCCTCATGTACTTCTCCCTGATGGTCAAGGCACGGTACAGACCCTTGCAGGACAGCTCAAAGTCATCCATGGTCACCTGAATAGCAGATATAAGATGTGTTACCGATTTTACAGTTGTAGCCCTGTATTTGTTTATTTTGTGATTTCCTCTGTTTCGGCACAGCACCTGCCCCTTTTTTGGTCTGGATGTGCGTATTTACTCCTATTTTTTTTTACAGATTTTTACAGTTGCCTGCAAAAATACCAATGCAAAGATTGTAGCCTTACAATTACATGTGTTTGAGGCACTGCTTACAAAAACAAGATGAACCACCAGCTCTCTACTCATGCAAAAAAAGCTTGTCCCTATTATGCTAGGGTGGGGGGTAGGGGTGTTGTGATACTGTATGCTGCATTACATGAGCGGTCATTTGCTCTCTGTGGTAGCAATATGTTATGTAGTCAGTTTACCTGAAATGTAACTTAACAAATGTGAGGTTTTGAGTAGGCTAAAGCAGAGATACAGTAAAAATCAGCTCCTCCAAAGTGTTTCTCTCCCTGCAAATGTCAAACCCAAAGTCATGAAACCTAAACCCCAGGCTGCTCTCAGATGAGCTCCATTCATGGGCCTCCGTTAGTGGGAGGGAGGCTGTGAGACCACAGCCCCACAGACACATATAGTCAAGTTCAAAGTCAACACCTCCTGCATCCATGTCAACTTGACACCAGTCTAGTTTAGGAACTTTTCATAACATGTACATGTAATATAGGGGTAGATACTTCAACTACTACTGCTGCTACTGCACTGTAAAACATCATAGTGTAATTCAGTGAAATCAACTAATAGTTTATAATTAACCTAATTTAAAAAGTCACGTTTTATCAAATTTAAAGGAATAGGCCGACATGTTGAGATACTCTCGCTTTTTGCAGAGAGTTAAATGATTTATAGCAGTCCAATCAATATAAGGCTTCAACCAGCAGCCAGTCATCTTAGCTTAGCATAAAGACTGGAAACATGGGGAATAGTCATATACCATCATAAAACCACAAGTAATTATAGATATAACGTGTTAATTATTAGAGGTGCTTGTTGGCAGATTTTGACACCTTTGGAGAAAGCCAGGCAAGCCGATTCCCCCGTTTCCAAACTTTATGCTAAGCTAAGCTAACTGGCTGCTGGTTGTTGTGGCCTTATGTTGAACGGACAGATATGAGAGTGGTATCAATCTTTAACTCTTGGCTCCCTTTAAGTTCAGGGAACTTAATGAGGAGACTTAAAAAGGAAAAACTCAAGTTAGTTTTTCAGACAAAAATGAAGGGAACTTGTGTTTTTAAGTTGAACTAGCTAAAAATATTTTACAGTGTACTACTGCATCACCACCAAATTCTACTAATTTAAACCACCAATATGAGCAAAAACAGTGAATAACCGTCGACTAGAACCAGTCATAGTAGAACCACTACTATGATGATTTTACATCAAAGATTTATCTAAGTCTAAAGAGGTGTGTGATATTTTCTAAGATTATTAAGGCAAATGTTCAAATACTCCAAGATCACCAGTGAATTTGAATGGGATGAAAGGAAAACGGACAGTACCCCAGAGGCGTAGTCTCCGATGATGGCCACCCTCTGGAAGTCAGGCACTTCCAGGTAGGTGGGCGTGTCCACCTCCACATGCACTACAGGGGCAGTAGTTGTCTTGGTAGCGGCCACGGGCACGGCCATGGTGCGGAAGCGCTGGTGCCTCTTGCTGTGGATAAGGAGAGGTGAGGTTTACCCACTGTCAAAATTTCTGAAATGTTTATTGTGAAAGCTGACCAAATTGCCCTCAAGAATTAATATCAGCTTTAAAGTGAAATTTTGAACTGTTCTTTCAGTTAAAAATTTCTTAAAATGTCTAAATATAGGCCTAAAACCTTAAAATGTCTTACTTTCTCACCATGTAATGACATGATTTTGTTGCGCCACAGGCACAAACTGACAATAGGCCTAGGCTATGGGCTATAATCTCCCATCTCACCGTTTCTCAGCATCATCCTCAGTGTGCAGATGGTGGGCCATCTCATTGTGGATGATGGGACAGTCCTCAGCCACATCAAACATGGAGATCTCATCGCGGATGTTCTCGTCTTTGGTCTCAGACGCAAAGACCTTCTCCGCGAAGGCCCTCATCTTGTCATCGGTCTCTGTCAGGCACCGCAAAGGTATGGTCCGTTAATAACAGAAAAACATGCTGCTCCCATCACATCAGCACTAAACTAAACTGGCTATGGCTATGAGGCGAGCCACAAACAGAACGTCCTGACTGCTAATCTGCGTTGCATGAATGATGTAAATTCATGATGAATGAATGGTGCATGCTATATCTATAGACATAAAAAGGCACATACCTTACCTAACCTGATGTGTACAGACTCCAGCACATGCGTTGTATACATGACCAAAGATTGACTCAGTCACTACAAGTCTGCCACTCTGACCTCCAGTCCCATGCATACCTATAGAGGAACTACAGTGATGAAGCACTGACACACACATTTGCCTTTTTTAATGTCCTCTAGACCCAGTTTTCTTATCAACTTTCACTGTTTTCATTATTATTTGTACCCCATCAGTCAAGAGTCTATATGGAAGTAGGTGAAATGATTTTGATCAGAATTCATCAATATGTTGAAAAAAATGACAGGAAAAGAGGGTCAAGGTCTAAAATGACTGGAGTTATGAACCAAGCTATGAAAAAGTACTTAAACACAGTGATAATACACAGCATGAGTGGCACTACTTGACGCCAAATACAGAGGTAACTACTCTCTAGATCAAACTCTACTCGTTACATGCACTTACTAGGCAAGAGCCAAGGCTTTCTACTCCAAGACAGCAACTCTATTATGGCACATATGACTAAAACGATTTTGGGTACAGGTTCACCCTCCATACTTACTCTGTGGACCTGATTATGCAGAGCAAGAAAGTAGCACCACCCGGAATAAAACCCAAAAGAGAGTGTTAGAAAAGCACTGGTTAGAAAGATATTATACATGAAGATGACATACAAACCAACCCTTTACTGTGTTTTACAGTATATGCATAACAAAATGCACCATATAACTACCATAGTTATGGATACATGACATTTTAGGAACAGAGACTGTACCTGTACTAGAATATTTAACAGTTATTAACAATATAGATTAGAAATACATGCAATAGTAGATGCTGAGGATATGAGCAATGAAATGAGACATTGAACAAATGTATACACTTTATGGTAAATGGATACATTGGATTAAAGTTACAACATACAGTTTGAGGATGAATAATGGAGAGGATGCATGACTGTTGAATTTAATTTACAGTCTTGAAACAAATGTGGACACAGCAGCTGGACAAAGAACTGGTAGTTGCATCTTCGTGACACATGCAGGGATGATGTCGTGGTCTCAGCGCTCCCAGTGGAGCAGCAAGCTTTGAATCAAATATGTAGGTGTGATACTCCGGTGGTGTGATTCCATTACTGCACCCCTACCATCTTTAAACGTCTCCATGCATGTGAAGATGCATTCCCGGTGTCTCCCTGGCATTCCTTTGACGGTTCAAGCAAGTCTGAAAGTCAATTAAGTCTTGTCTGTGTGCTGCTTTGCTAACTGATAAGCATTCCCATGGTGGAAGAGTCGGTGAGCTACCCGGGAAAAGTAATTTATTAATGTGAATGTTCACTTTCAGTTCAGTTTTGATTGATGATGCTCTGTTTGCACAGCATCTGATACATTATAATGAACCAGAGAACTGATACTGAATGTAAACAAATTAATAAATGGTGTCCATTTCCACTATATTCCATTACTTTCCATTTCATATGGAATAGAGTTCATATACCAAGATCCATATTACTCAGTTGCATTCAAATGCACTTCGGAGAAAAACTATTTGGTGATGTGACTGTCTCACATCCATACAGTAAACCATGCATTTGAAATGCTTCGCATCTTCCCCAAACTCCCTCGGTAGTTTCTCAGCTCCATACTTACTTCCTCCCTCTGCTGAGTAAGCAAAAAGTCTCAGTCAGGGTGGGATGGTCCGGGTTAGAGGGAAACAAAACAAGTGTGGTTATGTCTCAAAGCAGCAATAACAAGGAAGCAAGTGAGCTACACGAAAAACTGTCCCCAGACTTTGCTTATTTATGGGACTATTCTTTTAGTAGAAAACAGTCTTAATGAAAAGTGTCCATAATTAGTTCCGGGGATTATCTGTGGAGTGTCCAGGACATGTTGACTTTTTCAAAGGACATTTCTTGAAGGCTGCAGCACAAATTAAATTCCATTCACCTCTCAAACCATCTGTAAATAAAACCAAAACTATCTGCATGGTTAAATCCCACTAGAAGTGAGTGGGAAAATCCTTTTTTTTTTTTTTTGTGATTTGGGAAAACTGATCGTTTAATATAAGACTCATCTGAATTCCATCAGTTTGATCATTAAGACATTTGTTGTCAGCTCTCAGTCCACACCTGCTCCGGCAGATCGTAAAACCTGCCTGCATGGACTGCATGACAACACTGGTGTGAAATCTCTGCAGGCACATCAGAGTATCACAACAAGTGTCAAACACATTCTGCACCAATACCGGCTAAATCATTACAACCACATAACCCTATTAGTTCTTCAGATAGCAGCTGTTTAGACCATTGCATTTCTATTTTTCACCCTTTGCCCAGTGCCTGGGAGGTAAACCTATAATTAGCAACCATTACCCAAGCATTTAGAATAGTAGTAGCGATAGAGCTGAGGAAAAGTGAGCATGACCTGATCTCCTGTCACACTTAATCTAAGAAAATCTGCTGACACATCACATCCATCAAACATCCTCTCTTAACATTTTCACAGCCGATACTCAGTCGCTCACTAGATTCTAGCACTAGATTCTAGCCGATACACAGCCCTAGAGTTTTATGATATGAATATGAATGCATACAATTGAGCTCAGGAAAGGCATTTTGATGTTGGAATCTGCTGATTGAACTAATATATGAACATTCAAACTAGTCAGATATTTGGTGTAAGCACAGATCACAAAGGAAAGATTAAGGTAACCAGCATTTTTATTTAAAAATATTCAATTCTGTGATGACTATTAGTCGGTATGGACTTCCTATTGGAACTATATGCATTTTAACCCCAATGAACCTGTCATTAAAGCTGTCACTGCCATCCATTACAGTGACAATATAGCACTAGCAAACAGATGGGAATTTATTACCTTCAGCGCGTTGTTGATATTCCGCACAGTTAGGGGTGTGGCCCCTGTAATATACAGTCAAATGATATTTATCAAAGTCCTGGGAGTTCTCACTTCTGTTCTTTCAATACATTTCAAGAAGCAGACGTGAGGGTGGCATTTTGACACAAAGGTCAAGTATTTTTTTCATGTGTTGACCAAAACACACCATAGAAACGTAACAAAAATGAAATTGAATACACTTTTGGTGAAGGCTTTCCTCTGTTCAGATTTATAGTCTTGTGTCAATGTAACACAACCCTTTGAAAATGCTATCCAAACCCTCTTTCTACCGGTGAGAGTGCATGTTCAAACCTAGCGTCATTCTACCCATACTCACCTGGCACTAAGACTTTAGGCATGGTGACACTCTCCTGATGAAACGCTCCCTGAGGACTGGTAAAGGGAGGTCAGCCACTGGACCACTGTAGTATGGAAGTGTGGAGCCCTGAGCTTGGTCTGTGCAATATTAAGCTCCCTCTGCCTCAAGTGTAACCAGAACCTGCTCTGCCCACACGGTACATGCCTAGACGTAACAGGGAACTCATATGTGTCCAATTCTATTTTAAGTTGTCTATGTGCGCACACAGGACTCACTGACAGGCACAGCATGTAGACAAAGAGACGGGTATGTGTGTGTGTGAGGGGATCCGTATTATATAACACCCTGATAGCTGCACAAGTTGCTCTGCACATGGCAGGTGGGTTTTTACATGGGTGCTCAGGAGTTAATCTTCAGAAACACAACACACATTTTCTATCCAGTGCAAATGCAACAGGTGACAAAATTGTTATTGTTTCTGTTAAGTGAAAATGTCAAGTGTTCAGTAAATAAGAAACAGTACTGGTTTTGAAAATGACAGTTCATTTTTGAAAGGGATTCGTGCCTTTGCTTGGTTTGAAAACATGAAAATCCCTAAATTGGACATGTGATTGTTGCACCCGACATTAGTGATTTGTTTTCACAGAGGTATCCAAGTGGTGTTATTACCAAGTAAACACCCTAAGCTCCGTGCTGGTACTTTTCCATAGCCTTCAAATGAGAAGGGGAATAGATCGTTTAAAACAGTCTTGAGTCGCTTGACACGTTTCTTGGCCAGTTGTGGACAATGAAGGCGTGTTTTTGTGATTTTATTTGAAGTGCATTTTTACAGCATTTGAAGAATTTCTGCATAGTAGGTCTAATCCTGTTAAGCCTCACAGACCAACTTTAGAGACTATTTTGCTGTCTAGTTCCCATCACGCTAGCAGCTCTGTGAAGCTGTACTTAGGCACAGCAGTGATTTGAACTAAATGCTAAAGTCAGCATGCTAACATGCTGGTGCTAGGCAGGTATAATGATTGCCTTGTTAACTGTATCAGGGTAGGGGCAGAAATCTCAGAGACAGGTATTTCAAAACCTAGACAAATAAAACCAAAACTATCTGCATTGCTAGATACCAGAATAGGTAAGTAGAAAAATTCGTCTTTTCTAATTTTGGGTGAACTGACACTTTAAGTAACGGATCTTTTATTTTTTTTGGTTGTTACGTCATTGCACTGACTTTGCCATTCACTTGTGTAACACGCTTCTGCTTCTCCGTTCCTCCTGAGACGCTGTGCAGCTAGAAGACACTTAACAAGTCATCTATTTTTAGGGAATGTGATCCTAAATGTCAGAGTTCCTCTTATGGTACAACTAGTTAAAGAGATCAGTTTAGAAACTGGCAGTCAGTTCAGCCAGTAGAAATAAAAATGCCAGACGGAGCGTTTTAACTTCTGAAAAGCTACTGGTGAAACAGGACATTTTGTGAATGATACCTTTAACATATTTTAAAATTCCAGCTAAAACTACAGTATATAGTTTACTGGTGATTGGAATTAAACTAGTGACACAAGAATCAACAGTATTGTAACCTTATCTTGAACTCTAGAAATTGATGTAATCTTCCCATGTCTTGGCTGTTGTGCTGTTTTAAATGTTAAAAATACTTAAATAAAACAAAGAAATTGAATGGATTTCCTTTCAACAATTTGTGGTTTCTGACAAATCAATCTTCAGTTGCTCATCTCAAATATTCTGACACTAACTACAAGTTTAAAGGTTGAATATTTCCTCTTTGTGTGTGATTTTTTTAATGCTGCATCTCTGATTTTGACCACAGCCTTCGCAGTGTTGCCACATGAATGTGAACTTGAAGGACAAACTATTAAAAGGCAACAAATTCGCAGGCTGACATGAATGAACAGTTATCTAAAGAATCTCTTTTTCGCGGTCGAGAGAGATCTGGCTGTTCCTCACCATGACCCTGAGAGATTATCAGCAGCTGGACACGTGGTTTACGTGGGCAAGAGGGAGCAGGGAGTCCAAGTTTCCCTGTGTCATATTACTCCTATCATCATGACCCGGACTGTCGGACACTACCAAATTACAACAGGTGCTCCCCTGTCTGGCTTCTGGTCTTAGAGTTGTTTGGGTAGTGTTTGGCCACACAGACGTTTCCTGTGGTTTTCACTTTTCTAATGAATTTCAAATGTCATATGATAACCTAGGAGAAGCAGCAAAACATGAGTCAAATGAACACCAAAGCTGTGGACACCAGAATGAAACAAATCCAAAAGAAGCACCTCCGTTTACATATTTCCATTACATAAATAGTTTGAGTTTTGTCTCATATAACAATCTTTTGTTTGTTATTGAATATTACTGCTGTCAAGTTCACTGGTGATTGTAGATCCTTTAAATGCATGTGCAAAGAAATCTGAAACCTCTGCTCCCCCAGCAGCCACACCGAGACTTCTGACATATAGCGATAAATATCACAGTGTTGTCTGCAAGTGTGAACTGTGGAGTTTGTTACAACACATCTTTTATGCCGTCATTTGATTATACGGTCATTGAGTGAAAGCAAAAACTTACAAAAGATAAATCCACAAAAGATAAATCCCCAAAAGAAGAGCAGCATTAGCTTTGAGTAAAATCTGAACTCTCTGAAATGAAAAAGCCCAGGTTTTAATGAATGGAAGTTCAGAATATTTAGCAGCACAGACTCACTGAGGAATGAGTGTGTGCTTGATAGTAATGGCTCACTGGTGGCTTCGGTTTACAAGTTCAGCATGTTTACATGTTCTGCTTGGAATGTAATGACCCTTCCTGTCAAAAAGATAAAGAGGAACACCCAGATCTAAAAACAGCATAACCACATAATAACTGGTGAATACACATATACAGGACCTGTTTGTTTTCAGGCAAGTTTCAAAAGACTGATTTTACTCCACAAAGGGCGCTACCTTCAATTCTAGTTGTTCTAGGACAACATCCTATAGATTATGTTTTCTTAAACTATACTGCACATTAAACAGTAAAAGCATGACTTTCACATTTTAAAATCTCTAGATATAATAGCTTCAATAGAAGTTGCTGATTGGTACAAATGATGAAGGAAGTGGAGGTAGTGGTGGTGTGTGAATTGAGTTGGGAGACACACAGGACAGCGCCTTTAACAGCAAATACAATTGTGTTCAATATCTCTAGAAGGTGAAATAAAGGATCTATCTGGAGTTTTCAGAAAGTCCTTGTTATTTATGACACCGGTGGCCGTTAAGTGAACTGCAGTCGGAGCTCGAACAACAGCAACAAGAATCCTGGGCATCGGCCAAAACATTGGCTAACAAACTAGCTTGGATCTGCCGTTGGTTGCTTTGTATCGTTAGCTGATAAAGTAATTTGCAAATGGCAAGCTAGCCACTTTACCAGCCAGATCAGCCCTGGGAGCTAGCTAACATTTTGCTATGTTAGCTAGCTAGCTATTCGTCCGCGTTAGCAAGCAAGCTACGTGGACTTTGTGTTGGACTCTGAGTTATGGTGGGTGCCGGTGTAGGTACCAGATATGCTCGGCCTGGCAGATCTCCTGCATTTACAGATGACATAACACATTCACACAGCAGATCTGCCAGGACGAGCATATCTGAGACCTACACCGGTTGTTTGCTGACGTTAGCGGACTCTATTTCTAAGCAAACGTTAGCTAGTGTTGCATACTGTTGGCGCTGTATGGGAGCTGAAGAGAGGTAAGGCACTCGGGAGTGAGCATAAATGTCACATCCTTTGGATTTTCCTGGAAAAACCGTCCCGAGTCCTTTACATAGAAATCAGTCCACAGGTTGTTATAGGCAACCGAGAAGGGGAAGGTCTCATTTTTTAAGTTACGCTACAATCTGTTAACACAATGGCAATACAAAGCAATTAACACATGTAAAATGCTACATATAGTACCTTTAAAAGAAGAAATAGAATATGAATTCTCTTGAATGAGAAGTTGAACTCATTAGTAATAAAACACACAGTTGCTCAATTCAGTACAGTCAGGGATTTTCCAGCTACAGCCTCACGAGGTCTGGCATGACCATGCAGATATTGCTGTGTAACTGACATCACTGAGTTGGTTCGCTGACTTTACGAATCTTGTACTGCTATCAAGGCAGAAATCAATGGAAAAATGTGAGTGGATGTGCATTGGCTCTGGGCGGTGCGAATTGAGGCTAGTGTGACCGTGTGAGTTGAAAATTAGTACATTCATCCCAAGGCCCTACGACTTCAATGCAATGAACGTACGAAGAAAAGAAGAAGGAGAGGGGTCTGTACAATTTCATACAAACCTAGAAAAATTCAATTTTGCTTTGTTTTTTTCAGGCAAAATGGAAACTATGCAAGATGGGTGGGATCATAAACTGTCCTCCAGTGGTAGATTCCTTCAGGAATTTTAATTGGTCTTAATTGCTCAAGTGTTCCTCCCAACCAGAACGTTTCCCCAGAGCAGAGAGGTCAGAGCAGCTGCACTACAGACAGGACAAAAAGGTAGGTCCCTTCAAATATTTTGTATAATAGGGATATTTCTTGTAAAGCCATTATTAAAAGCTTGTTTTTGGCATTTTCGGTATTATGGGGACACTGTCACTGTAGGCATCCTACAAAAATGCTTTAAACTGCCCTCAAACTTGACCAACACATGATGGGCAGACAGATTACAGTGAATGTTAATGTCAATTATAGCTGTCTCCACCACTTCCTCTAACAGAGAACAGTGCCCTGCACAATGTGCCACACATTGACTAAACTTTAATGTCCTTTTCAAATCACAGATTGGGTACAATGGAAGTAAAGGTGTCGGTGGATGGTATCCCACGCGTGGTCTGTGGAGTTACAGAGGAAACAACATGCCAAGAAGTGGTCATAGCGTTGGCTCAAGCCCTGGGTATGTATATATGTCTGTGGCGCTACATAAAATTTATGAAATTTGAAATTTATAAAATGTATGTTCTGCCATGTTGACCAAGCTGACAAACACAGTCATCTCTCTCTTTAGGTCAACCCGGACGCTACACTTTACAGGAGAAATTTAAAGACTTCCAGCGGTGCATGACGCCCAATGAACACCTTCTGGAGACTCTTAAGAAGTATGGTGAGCAGGCCAGGGAGGTCCAACTCACACTGCTCCACAACGGACCCTCAGTCTGGGATGAAATGAGCAGGACAAAAGTTGGCAGATACCAGCCCTGCCCGCCATTGAGAAGAAAAGATGCAGGCACCAGAATGCGGCGGGGCAGTGGTTCACTAAGTTTGCATCGTCAAAGCTTGCCGCCGTTGTCCTGTTTGAGACAAGAGGCTGAGCAGCAGAAAGAGGACCTGAAAAGGCCTAAAAGAAAGTCTCTGACGCTCATGGAGGAGGCCTGGGAGTGGCTGGAGAGTCTGGGTAAAGCCAAGGTCTATAGTACTGCCTGTGATAACAAGGAAAGCAGTAAGAGGATGGACAAAAGGAATCAAACCTCTTTGGATGTTTCTCTCACTGTTGACAAAGATGACTCAGGTCAAGGAAATAGAAATAAAGTCAGAGGTCAGAAAAGTTTAAAGTCAGACTTGGATCATCAAACATCCTGCTGCATGGGAAGTCAGACGAGGGGTAAAGAAAGCAAACACTCCAAAAAAACCCAAGAGGCAAAATCTGATGACCTGCACAGTTCAGGCTGTGCTACAACTGAAGATGAGAAAAATAGCCTAAGATTAACCATAATACGTCAACTCAGCTGTTTGCAGGATTTACAGGTCCAGATAGCATGCACAGACAAACAGATTTTTGAGCTTGAGGAAAGACAGAGGGCTAAAAAAGCTAAGCAGGAAGCCGAGCAGAGAATGGGTGAAGAAGAGATGGAGCAGATCCAGTTTTGGGAGAATGAATTAAAGGCAGAGGAAGGTTACGAGAAAGACTTGCAATGTCAGTTCCTTGAGATGAGGGTGAAGGCTGTGGAGTGCAAGGGCAAACTGGAGGAGTACAAGCGCAAACTGCAGGGGCTTGATGTCTTTGCCACTCCAAACGTTGTTCAAGAGGACTCACAGAGGGTTTCAAATGTTGGTGCAGATGCTGCCACTGAGATTTCAGCAGTTTCAACTAAAAACCTAAATCAGCAACAATCTGATCCAGATGGGAATGTAAATATTAACAGGAAGTTCCTGCCCAGAGAAGACTTCAACCCTCCTCATGCTCTAGTTCCTCCCAACCAGATAAAAGAGCGACGGCCCACAGGGCCCACTGAGCTGAGGGAGTGGTGGACACGCTGGTCTGAAGCCCAAAGCTCTCCATCACACACTATAAAGAAGGTGATTCACCGCTCTGAGCTCACTATATATCTGGGCAGCACCAAGGTTTAGAATTAAATTAACAGAGGTCATAAAGGCAATAAATATTATGAATGCATTGTACACACGTGGTAATTTAAATCCTCAAAATCCAAGACACTGATCCTCCTGGTTTAACTTATATTGAGTATTTGTATCAAATACTTATTGTTTGTAAGTGTTTGGAATAGACTAACGAGCACTGTGGTGCAGCCAGTTCCACTGTAGTACACAGTCTTCTCTTGGTTTATCCACTCAAGTGAGCCCCCTAGTGATCAAATAGGTTCCATATCAGAAGTGAGTCCCTGTGCTCCTCAGGAAGGGAACAAGGGCAGCCAGGGGGATCAGCTGAAGTCAAAATCGAATTCCCTTCACAGCAGGAATTGCTTCCATAACAAACATTAATTAAAAAAATGGTTTAACCCTTTTATAAAAACAACAAAAAACAATACAAACTTTAAATTTAAATATCAAATTACATCTGCAGGTAGGATTCCTTGCGATTGTGCCCTGAGTATCCAACCCATGCGACCTTGCATTGAGGTAAATTATGGAATATATTGTACTGGAAGCGAGGGGAAGTGGTAGTATTGCTGCATTTGCTTCATACAAAATTTGAAATCTCATTTTGTCTAGCAGACAAGCTTTCATCTGTGCATTTTGGGGATTCTGCCCTCAGTTACAGGAAAGATCATGTCCATTAGCACAAGAACTTTTTATATTGTACTGTATGGAAATGTGTTTTTCACACTGGCAAACTGTTCTGTACAGAAGCCCTGAGAGGCAAGTGAGAAAAATTCTGGTGATCCATTTTCTAAGTCTGATCTAAATAGTTTTCTCTCCTGTGTTTATGACTTAAGAACAGGTGAAAACGTTTTTGCCAGGATGATCTAAGTTCCTTAATTTTTTTTCCACCTGCAAAACAGATGGGAAAAAAGTTTTATCAAGTGAAACATTTTTTTTCCAGGATCATTTTTCTATGTTACTTAGATGAGGAAAGAAAAAAAAAAAAAAAAGTAAAATGATCCTGGGAAAACTTTTTTCCCCCCACCATTTTCTTGTCATAAACACAGGAGAGAAAACTATTTAGATAAGACTAAGAATTTTTTTTCTTTTTTCCTCACTCCTCCATAGTTCTGCCTCTGAGGATGCAAGCAAATAATCAGCCCTTAAGAAATTATGGACTGGATGATGCATTTTACTGATCTCTGTATCTCAAATACATACATACACCTGCACACCTCAAGAACACTGGTGCAAGTATTCATCTTAGAGGGGTGGGAGTGGACCAAAAGCTTTTACTGAGCTTCATCGCTGGTGAATTTGTAAATTCTGTCATCTGCTAAGAAGTCCTAGTTAATGTTTGCACTTAACTATGCATATGCACGTTTTTGTAACAGCTTTTGGCTAATTATTAATAATGCAACTACTTTTTATTTAGTCTTGTAACCATTCTCTGAAATAAAAGACAATGAACAAGACACCTCATGATTTTCATAAAATTTTAATTCAATCGTTTCATTCAAGACCATTAACAAAAGTACATGAGAACCTCTGTACGTGGTTCAACTGAAACCCAGTGATCTCCAAAGTTGAAATTAATTTTGACTGTAACTTAATGTGCAGAGGCACAACAGCTCATTCACCATGTCTCCGGAGCACAATAACATATCCTGATTCTTAATGTTTTTTTTAAGCGAATTTCTAATACTTTACCTTTCTCCCTCTTTAAGTTAAATTCGTTTCGTTATATCTGAAGTTTGAACTTTCACTAAAGAAAAAAAAAGAAAAAAAAAAAAAAAAAAAAAGAAGCACACATTACATACAGTATAATTCAACCCACAGGTTTGGGATGCATATCATTATTTCTACTAGAAAAGAAAGCCACCCTAAGATTGTTCTGAATATTTTGGCGGTTGGCTGGGAACAGAGGATACATCTAATTTTTTGTTTTGTTTTGTTGTTTTCATTTCATTTTGCTTGTAGTTTTTAGGCACCTTATTCTTATTTAATTCAATATTAGCAGATTGAGTTTCCATGGAAAAAAAGCAAAAATATGTGCGAGAAAAAAAAACAAAAAAACACATAGTATAAAAGAACTGCAGATATAAGATGCCACAAGGAATTCTGCACCTGGGAAAAATTGCTTAAGTGGAGCATGTGAATACCAAAAAAGGTATCTAAAGGCTCCAGATTGGTAAAAGTAAATCCATTAGATTAACTACTTTGACATTCACATACACCACCCCCCCTCCCCCACACACACACACACACACACACACACCATGCTTTCACTTCAGCTCTTCAATAAAGCATTTTTAAAACTGCTCAAAAAACCGAGCAGAGAAGAATCCTCAGTTTAAGCTCGCACATATGAGAAATATGATCCTCCTTATGGAGGGAACTTTGCTTTGCTTTATGCGTCTTGTAGGAAAGCATACAGTAGTGGAAACCTGACAATGAAACCATTTTAAGTTTCCATGGGTAAAGGAGCAAATGTATGAGAAAAAAAAAAAAAAAAGAAATTGAGCAGATGCTCAAAGACATGCCAACAGTCACACTCATTCACCCAGGCAAAACTACTGGACAGATTACAGGTGCAGAATTCCAGACAAAGCAGATTCAAAAGAAAGGGACATAAGACAGCCACACAGTCATCACTCTGATGTAGAGGGACAAGACCCTCAGAAACAAATACCTCCATTACACACTATAATCACTTCTAGGATACATCACACACACTCAGATCCCATGTACACCGCAGTGTGAAACTCCTTATCAAGTACATCATACATGGGAGGCAGGGAACCGTGGAATGAGAAAAGTTACACATGCCGATTACTGTATGTGTGCGCATGTTTTGTGTATGAGTTTGTGTGTACAAGCATGTGTCAAATCAAATTCCCTTATCCCCTGTTGTTGCCCTTTACGGCAGCATCCAGCCAACACAGGGCGGGCTCTGTATTGCTCAGTCAATGACCCCGGGCTGGCGAGTCTTGCGCTCCACGTTGAAGCCCTGCGTAGGAGAGGACAGACGTGATTAATGTTGCAGCTTACATAAAATGCAAAAGTATTCTAATCGTAAATGAAAGTTCCAGGTAGGAAAACCTAAAATCCTTTCCGATTAGTTTTCAATATTGCAAAATATTGATTTTGTAGCACACGTTAGGTGTAAAAGACATTGCTAAAACCAGCCAACACTAATGTTATCGTAGCCAACCTTGTGAGGTGAAGTGCAGTTAAAGGATAACTTCTAATAACTCCGGTTGTATTAGGCCGTTGTGGCCAATGTTGAAAATCAATGAGAAGTACTGCATGTGGCAACATTACAAGGTTTTTGTGTTAATGTGATGAAGTACCTTGATTTTTCCCCAGGTACTTCATCAGAATCGGATTTATTGCCAAGTAGGTTTTCATATACAAGGAATTTGCTTTGGTATATTGGTGCGTAAATAAGCACAGTAGAGAAAAATATATACACATATATATAAAATAAAAAGCAAGTACTGTAAAAAAGCAAGTCAAGAATACAATATAAAATAGAGAAATTAGCCATAAAAATGTGAAGAAATATTCTATTCTACATATAATCCAGCTAATGGTCCAGTATATGTGCCTACTACATTTGCTCTCAATAACAAATTTGTATTTACAATATTTAACATAAAAAAAAAAAAAAAAGTTACATTTGAATCTATGATTTCATTAGAATGACATATCAGGTACAGATGAAATGTGGCAATAGCACAGGCTTGATGATACCTTTGAATTGTCAGGACCACGGGGCTGTCTTACAATGACCAGGCGAGGAGCACTGGCGTCGTCAAGAGTGATGCTCTTCAGTCGGTTCACCAGACGATCGGGACGTGGAGTCACCACCGGTTTAGGCCCCTCACTGTTAATGTTAGATACGTAATTCAAGATCAACATTGAAAAATTATATTCATCTTACGTCACCAAACATATTGTATATCAGCAACAAGTTTAGCTGAAATTTAACCAAAATGTAAACCAGGTTCTACACCATTAATTGTCCTCTGGAGTCCCTACCTGACTCTGCGAACATTGCAGGCACTACATTTTCCTGTGCGTTGATTGAGGACGACTGAGAACTCCACCTCATCCCCGGTCTGGAGCTCCAGGCCATCTTGCACTTCTTTTACATGGAAGAACAGCTTCTTGCTCTCACCAACTTCATATGTGATGAAGCCAAACTGGGGGCAACAAAACAACACAACTTTAGGATTTCCAATTGGCAAGTCATGCAGTGAGGTTTCTGCTACATGTCATGCAATGAGCACTAATTAAACTGAAGACAAATAACTGATCACTACCTGGTCTTTGACACACTCCACCATGGCTCTACGCTGAGGGACCACATTACAGGCCATCTTCTGTCCAGTTTGAGCTACTGTGCAAACCTGGAACTTCACAAGTTCTCCTTTCTGCAGACAATCTGCCTTGTTTGCCATACCCATGATTCCAAAGGGATAATTCTGGCCTTTAGGTCCACCTGAAACAACCAAGAAGGGAGCAGGTGTGATATCGAAAACAGTCTGCTTTAAATGTTGAGTCTACAAGTCCCGTTATAACTTGACACCAACCTTCTTCTGTGACTTCAATAAGCCCTTGGTATTCTGTCTGGGAGGGGTCCACACTGCGCAAGGGACGGATTACTTTCCCCATCATCACTGTAGCACCAACATCCTCACCAATGCCATTCACTAAAAGTGGAAAACAGTGGATTTCACACACCTTTTATTTGTTGGCGCTCCCACCTACACTGCCATGTCAACAAACATTACAAATAAGAATAATGTCACTTAAATGGTTGGAATTAAACCTCTCGTACCTGCAGCCACTTTGGTAACCTTTTCAGCACTGACTTTGTTTCCTTTTCCCTTAGAGAGAGTGTACTCCACTGTGTCGCCCAGCTCCAAGTTCTCCAAGTCCCCACACATTTCGCTGAGGAGAAAACAGAAATATACTGAGACTTGGATATGAATCAACAGATCTTAGGATGCCATTAATAAATAAAGCAGCAGCTAACTCATCCAAAAGGCATCTTAGTACTTAAAACCTCTACCTGTAGTGAAAGAAAATCTCCTGGTCATGATTTGCCGTCTCAATGAAGCCAAAGTTGTCCTTCAGTGTGGCAACAAATCCATGCAGCCTCTTGGCATTGGTGGCGTTACGGTTGAGGACCCTGATGGAGGCTGCGCTCTGCTGGCCAGTTCGCTTCACTTCGTTGATGGAGAACTCCACCTAAAGGATACACACATTTTAATGTCACACACATGGAGGAACACAAAGTAAACAAAACATGACTTCAAGTTTCAACCAGCTAAATCACCACTGCAAACACACCCACAAAAGGTGGGTTATATTGCCAGCATTTGTCTGGTATAGGAGCAGACCTCATATTGCCCACCTCTTCTGCAACAGCTGAGCTCGTAACTTTAAAATGAAAGTCCTTTCAAAAAGGAGGACTTTACATTTTGTCGACCCTCTGAACCATCTTCATTTAAGTCTCAAGCAAAAGTACTGAGTGCAGTGTCACTCAGTAGATACCTTGTCTCCGACCTGTGGGTAACTTCCTCCCTCCAGGTCCTTGGCATGGTATGGCACAGTGAGCTTCACTCCGCAGTCTTCATATGCAATCACTCCATCCTCACCTTCCTACAGAGAGTGCAACAAATCAAATCTGCATTATCTTTCCAATAATGAGCATCACCAATGCCTGATCCAGCTGGCCGCAGCCGAGGCCCTTTGGCTCATCAATGCTACACCCGTTTCTAAACAAAACTGGTGTAAGTCACCAATGTCTCAATGGATTCAATCAGAAGATTTAAGAGTATGCAGTATATTAGAAGGCGTGTGCAGATAGCCTACACAGTCATACGAGAGGCACGAGTGTGTGCAAGGCATTATTCTGTAGCAGCCTCATCGGTTAGCATTAGCCTAGTCTACCAGAGTTACAGCCTACAATGTAGGGCTGCATAATTACCACTCACTACCAATTACCAATCACTATTGTACAGTAGTTTCAACTATTAGGGACAGTTCTGCAATACTCGCATAATTTATTCTCTTCTCAGGTATTCACAGTAAGTGAGTTGAGCCTGAACCAATCACAGCATGAAATTTACTGGCATTATCAATGTAAGGCATTAAAAACCAACAAATGTATGAGAAAAGAAGTATACAAATTAGGATGGACAGGCTGCAGACAGACTTTCATGCTTCTTCATCTGTTGTGTTTTTGCTGCTCATTACTCAATTACTAATTGCTTTGAGTGCAAAAACATTTATCAACCATCTTAAATTCAAGTGCCAAAAAAAGCACCACAGAGTAATGGAGGCCAGAGAAAAGTTGATTAAATGACTAATTCAGGTGCTGTTAAGATCATTTAAGAAGGAGCAAAAGACAATGATTGTTATTGAATAATATACATTACTAAAGACACTTAACAGACTGTTCCCAAAAACCATACTAGTAATTTGGACGACTCTTTTATCATTAATTGTGCAGCCCTACAACTCACTGAATAAGTGATACAAAACTTGAGTCCATGGTAAGGGTTAATTGGTGATCAAACACCATGCTGCCAACTAAAGAGTAAAGGAGGCAATCAGCGGGCCAGAGGCCTGCAAAGACTAACCTTTTCTACAACTTTACCCTTGAAAAATAAGAGAAACATACAGCCATTAGACAGCAAGGCTAGTCAACATCACACTTGTAAATACAGTAGTCTTGCACTGCATTATTTCTCAACAGTTGACTTTGAGGTTATTCATCTAAGGTCTTGGAAATAGGTAATTATTTATTAAACTTAATGTTAGTAAAATGTATAAACTATTGGTATAAGTTTGTACGATTTATCTAGAATACGAGCATCTTTATCATATTTTTGAGAGACTTTATTGATGGGCTTCATGCAGAAGGTCCAAGTCCTACCTTGTCTTTTTTCTAACCAACAAGGAGCATGAACAGGAGGAAGTCATTGGAGGAGAAAGCAAAGAGGAACATTAGAACTAAAACATAAATTGGGCAAAAGGGGTAGATAATGTGGGTTGGGGTTGGACTATGAGGCCATTGTTTTTGATGTCCTGGGGGTATTTTCATGTACAATAACATTTGTCATAATTGTGCACTATGGTACCTTCTCCTTGCCCTTGGTGGGACTGGCATTCTTGTTGGTGGTTGCCACAACTTCCTTCTCCACCACACCCACAAAGCGCTGCTCAGACTGGGTATGGAAGGACACTGTGCCCTTGGGCAGCTTCTTGATGCGCACTGCATGGTTCCTCTGAGCAGACAGCATATCCTGGAGACAACAGGGCATTTACTTTAGTTTGTCATTAACAAATAATAAATAATTAGAATGTGCCTGCTTAAGTAATAACACAGGATACATACTTTTGTGAAAAGCTTATAAACAGGACCTACAGGCACAACAGTGAACTCCACTTCATCTGAGATGTGCAGTTGGCTCTCCTCTAGAACTTCACTGAAGTGAAAGAACATCCTGGCATCCCGATCCACACACTTAATGAAGCCAAAGCCATCGCGTATAGCTGCAATCACCCCCTAGAAGAAGATTGGGTGACAAAGTTACTGTCTCTGAAAAGGTATTCACTTCTGTTCAATGAATGTGGCAGCCCCTTCCAATCAGTCATTTCATTCAACTCTACAACGATGCATTACATAATAAAATTGACCACGTCAGGAAAAAAAAAAAAATATAACACTGACTTGTTCTTGAGCAATCCTCACCATTTCGCGGGTCTCCTTGGTGAAGTTGAAGGTGTCTGGGAGGACATCGATGTTGGTAGCCCTCTCCAGCTTATCTCTGCGGTCGGTGGAGATGTTGAACTGTATGTGGTCTCCTTCCAAAAGGGTCACCTTGGACTTTGTGTCCTTCTCGCCAAACGGCAGTTCCTTGTCATTGAAACCAATTCGGGCACTGATACGACCTGGTAGAGGGTCATTCTGTGGAAGAAGGAAAGATTTGAGAGAGTTGTATGTTATATTCTTGGTTGGTGGGTCACAGTTCCACACTTGCTTTTACAGCCACAGCTTCTTCAAATACATACGAATTCAACTTGCCAGACTTGCAATCTACTTGCCTGGTTTTTGGTGGGAACCTTGGGAATGACCTTGACGACAGTGCCTTCGAACTGCTCTATGCTGATATCCTCAAAGATGACCGTTCCTTGGGGGAGCAGCCTCACATCTGTGGCTACTTCTTTACCCTATGGCCACAAGAACACAACTTGTAAAACAATGTTATATACACATTCAGGCAGGTCATTGAAGAGTTACAGGTGTCACAGTTGGTCAAAAGTGGATCTATCCAAAGTTTAAAAAAGTTACTCTAGTATTTCTGGATTGTAAAGTTGAAAAGCTTAACACCTACATTTCTGTCTTTGATGGTGAACTCGACATCATCTCCAGCCTGCAGAGCCTCCAGATCACCCTTAAACTCACTGTAGTGAAAGAAGATCTCCTTCACCACATCAGCCCTCTCAATGAATCCAAAGGCCTCCTAAAAGACAACACATGGTTCAACATAACAGGTACATCAACCACCTATAATTGGAGATCCAGGACCTGTGTCAAGAGTTCAGTGGGTTAAATTTGATTAAAAGATTAAATTTGTAAAGTATTTTAGTCAATATATCTTCATTATATTGACCTGTATGGTACCAGATAGAATTAGCTTTACCCAACATATCTAAAACTGATCTGTTTGATACAAACTCCACCTCCCTTTTGCAAACAAGCTAGTAGCTAGGTTGGTAAATCCTGGGTTGGCAGCAAGAGTGTATGGCTACTTTTCTCAACTGTTTTGGATAGTGCATTTAGTTTTGTGCATTTAGTTTTGTGAAGTCAGCTATTTGCTTATTAATAGACAGGTCCATATAATTATATCAGTGGCCCTTACCTTTGTAGCACACACCACACCCTGGCACCTCATTTGCTTTTTCTTCACAAGTTGAATATTACGAGCACTGACTGCACCGGTACTGAAATACAAGAGCGTTAACTGTAAAATCGAGTGCAAGCTGGGAATTATTAAGACAATATTGACATGGTGTAAAGACTTACTGCTTGTTGGTTTCCATGTAAAAGCTGACTTTGTCGCCTGTGTCCAGGTGGATATTACCCTCCACGTCGTCAGGAGTGTAGGTAAGGTAGAACACTTCCTGTGGGAAGTCACACCAGTGACAAACTTTGTTAAGTGTTTTAGACACACCTATTAATCCTACGACTACTTCACATTGAAGACCAACCATAAAGTAAGAGAATGCATATATATGAAAAATGGACAGCCATGTGCCGTCCACAACACATGGTTGCATATCACTGACATACATTATCATAAATCATAACGTGGAAGCAGATGTAAGTAGGCCTTTAGCAAAACCCAGCCAAGCATGAAACAAGTAATTGAGTGCTGTCTGTACAAAATCCTCATTAGTGGAAGGATGAAATTTTAAATTGCATCAACATTCTGCCTTTCATTGATCAAGCATGCTGTAATCCAAGCCACTTCTCTTACCCCATTTCTTTCATAACAAACACTGCCAGTGGGCACCTGGCCGGGAGCAGACTTTCCATCCAAGTGCACTGGGATTGCAGAGACAACCTGCAGAAAAGGAGGAAATTGCAGGAGGGGGGGGGGGGGCATTAACACGCTGCTTTGCCAATCTTAGGTTGAATATTCTATGTAATAACAAAGCCCAATTAAAGTATTTCTGGACATGTGATGGATGAAATGGCTGAATTTCAAATGTCACAGTAACAAGTATATCAAGTGTCCGATGTGGTGCACGATCAACACCTTAGCAGAGTTGCATGTGCACGATTGTGCTTCAGTGTGAAACCTGCACACTGTCAGGCCTCCTAACGGCTTCTAGCATGATAAGCTGACTGAACAAGTTAGTGAGTGAATGAATCAGTAAGAGTGCTGCTATGTGGAGGCATATTGTGCTCTGCATGTAAACTTAGATTTATTATGTGTAAGCATTATAAAACAAGCAGCATCACCTCCATGTTATGAATTGTACATCACCAATAAGCCAAGCACAAAAGTCTGCCATGGTACTGCTCTACCTTCCCCTGCTGAGCTCAACTTAATGATGCAGCAGTCAGGATCATGACTCTTTACAGCCGTGTAGCAGAATGGTACATGCAAGATTTGTGTTTTTTAGTTTGTGAGACTGACCAACTGATCTATACTAGTTGCTTTAAGCACTCACACAGAAATTAATACACCCGCAGGGCAATTACATTGATCACTTGACCATATTTGTTCAAAAGACATTCAACACCTCCAGCAAACATGCATGTCAAGCCAATCTGAAATTCAAATGTATTGTAAATCTTGATGGAAAAAGTTGTTCTTTAATTTAGATACGGGATTAGAGGGGGGATCAAATTTTACAATGTACTTACACAATAACATCCCCCTGCCCGAAAAACACAATGGGCCATACAAATGTTACGTTGACAAACAAGGACAGAACCAAAAATAAAATGGTGTTCCTTAACTGGATGAATATAACCATGCAGCACAGTAAAGGGATAGGCGTGCAGGTCTGGCCCCACCTGGCCCGAGATGCGCTCCTCTGGCAGCACCTCTGGCTTTATCTTTAGCAGCTTCACTGCTATGGGCTTGCCAGTGCGCCTGTCAGAGGATACCTCAAACTCTACATCATCTGAGGAGAGAAAAGCAAGAGAAAACCAAACACTTAGCACACTTCAAATGATACATGGAGGAGAAGTTCTGCAGTATTCATGATTGATAAGTCCAAGGCCTCTCACCTCCTATTTTAAGCTCCTGCAGGTTGCCATTATACTGGGAACAGTGGAAGAAGAGACGAGCCTGACGTTCAGAGCACTGGATGAACCCATAGGAAGTCAGGAGCTTCTCCACCACCCCAGTCTCTCTAATCCCAGGCCCTGTGCCGTTGGCGTACGCAGTGTGTCCATTGTTATGGAGCATGCCTGGGTCAAAACTCATCTGGGGAAGAGGAGAAGTAGGTGTTAAAATGCATCCAGTAGTGGATCAACATGAAGCAGACAAAAAAAAAAAAAGGAGGCCACAGTTTAATGCAGTGTTTGATGCCAACCTTAAAAAAAAAATAAATAAATAAAAAATAAAAAAACATTTCAAACATGCAGGTACAGCAAACTTCAAAAAGGAAGTGGGGAGGGGGGAAAAAGCAAAAGTAAAGTTACATCAGAGCCTTCTGGGGCTATATGGTCATCAATAGAGGAGAACATACGTTGATAATGCCTAGATAGAATTTCAGGATAATTTATACCATTGACTGAAAATTAATAAACAAACGACACCTGGTTTGCTTACAAGTGTCATGCACTCAACTTGACACGATTTTAGTCCCAAAGCACCTAAGTACTAACAAAACAAACAAATTTCATGCAATTCTGGTTAGACAGACAAATGTTCAAAAATGGTTCACTTCCCTCTACCAGCCAACCAGTGATTATACCGAAATATCAATATAACCTCACTTATCTGCCACTACACCCTGGTCGAACTCGTTTTTCACATAGCTACAAACCATGCTGTTAGCAAAAGTCACACGACACAACAGCAGCTCACAGGGCTGCTAAGTCAGTGCTGGCACCACCGAACATGCCCTCTTACTGATCTCTGATACAAGGGAGTCCGCTTGTGTTTTTTACTTCCTGGGTGGGGATGGCAAGAGACAGAAGAGGAGCGGGGGATAGGCATGGGACCAGTAGAAGTTGATGGGGCAGAGCCAGTGTTGCGAGCCACTGGAGGTTCAGAGGAGCCTCTTTCCATTTCTGACACTGGGGATAGGACTTGGATCTGCTGTTGGGAGGGGGCAACAGTCTTGAAAAGGAGCATAGTCATAGAATTTTACTTTTTTTTTTTTTTTAAATTACTCTTATCCAGATATGACAAGTTCTTTAGTTATTACCCAAAACCAGTCCTTATCCAGCATTTGGGTATAAAATACTGTATCGTCTACTTGACCGTGCTAATCTGCTGATATTTCATATGTCACCCCATGTTTACCCACATACCAATTTCTGGAGGCCCAACATATACACATTTCACAATATGACAGCAATATACTACATGTGTACAAAGATTTCTCCAATGCTATTTTATGAGATTTTAGCTAATCACAACCAATAATCAAACCCTGTGGAAAATCCTGACACCAAAATACTAAGCAGAAAACCCTAAGGCCACTCAGTAACGATGGATTTGCTACCATGACTCACATTACACCATTAATCAATAGTACTAATAAGTGGTTGAAAACAATAATGCATTCAAACAGGAATTGCTCTACAAAGAAGGCAGACTAAAAACTGAAAAGATCAACCAGCTTCTTTCTGCAACCAGTTAAGGTGAAGTGGTTTAAGTGCAGTGTCGCAGATGTTACTTGAGGTCGAGTAAAATAAAACTACTAAAGATGGAGAATCAGAAAATGCAAATGAAAGGTCAAATAGCGGTGCATCTACAGTGGACAGAGAGTTGGTGATGGGTTATGGGTTATGAGGGGGGTCCCAGAGCAGCCTCTTCTGTTAGGCTCTTAACGTCACTATCACACTCTTAACACATTTATCCGTTTTTCCTGGAGACCAACTGGTGTGATGTTTAGCTTGCATTTGTGTTGCCTTGATTTGAGTGAAGTTATGTACCAGCATTAACATAGCCCAACATAATTTGCCTGTGTCACGGCCAAACTAAGGTTTTACTGCATTGTGACGCAAAGTAAAAATGAGGAAAAGCAAAAAAGGCTCTTCAGGACTTGTGAAAAGCGCCAAATTTGTATAGTCTAATCAGCAGAACACACCTCACCCTGCAACAATAGAACTGAGTAGAGGCTAGTCTCGGGAGCCCGAAAAGGATGAAAGAGGTTAGGCCATTCACAGCAGAAAGATGCAGGGCAAGGTGGATGGATGGGTGGGTTTTCGATGGGGTGGGGCACGTAGAAAAGAGGTGGGAAGGTGGAACTTACGGATCGGCCATATGGCGACAGGCTGAGTCCGACAGGGGAGGTGCTGCTCAGGTCAGCGCTAACAAACGCGGTGGGTGGCGACGCAGGCAAGGTAAACTCAACAAAGCCTTTCCAGGGGCTGCCCATATTTTCCCATAAACTCGGACCAAACTTGCTTGAGCACTTGCTGAACTTGATTACTTGTTTAAATTTTTTTGCTTGACTGTTAAGTACTACTTTTATGTAACCACCCAAATGATACACCGCTGGATGTCTGCAAGGGTGAAGAGAGGAACAAACATAACGGGTAAGGTAGATAGGTCAGCCAGTGTGCCAAGTGTCACAAACAAAAGAAAAACAGCTGTGGGCTTTTATCCCCCTGGGAGAGAGTTGAAAAGGCAAAAATCAGGGAGGATATGATTTGAAGACGACAATAGAAAAAAGGTACGGGTTGGGTGTGGGAAGGCAATCAAATAATTCTCAAACTAAATTGAATAACCAGTTTAACTGTTTGGAGGTGGTGGCGGTTCAGTTCAGATGGCTTGTGTGAAGTTTTAAGTTATCTTTAGCAAATAGCAATGTAGAGGTCACTGACACAATAGAATCAAACATTTAACTCAGTAGCACTTCGCATTCATTCCAGATTAGGAATGTGTAATCATGTGCAAAGAGCGATGAATATACAAGGTTAATTTCTAACCACGCACTCGAGCAGCTGCTTTCACCGATATTCCCCCCTCTCTGGTTGAAGGTGTGCTAATCAGTGAAATCAGCTGCTGCAAATAAACAATCACCAGAGATGCTGCCATTTAAAAATGTAGAACCCCAAACTCTAATTAATGAGGCTGTATAATCCAGGTACTGTTTCAAGAAAAGCCATTTTAAAAATAAATGGCCTGTTTGTCCTCCTTGTTTGCTTAAACAACATCCAACTTTGACAAACACTGTTATTTGTGTTCAGTGATAAAAAGAAAACAACCTCTGTATTGCTGCCCAAAATCAGTGCAGCTGGCCAAACTGAACTAGAACTGAAAGTGTTACACAATCTGTGTTTGTACATCTGTATATCAGGGTCATGTGTACAAACAGGAAATTTTCCAGTTCCTGAATTTCACCCAACTTGCGGTATCAAATTTTTTATCTGAATTCTTAAACCCCTTACAGGGTCAAATTCTCAGGATAGGGGGGAGGATATCATTCAAAACATGACAAATTAAATCACAAGTGACTAAACAATTAAAAAGTACAGTTGTCTTTAACATGATAGGTCTCATGTTATGAAGGGACTACAACTGAGACCCACCTTTATTCGTTGTCTTGAATCTTGTAATTCTCAGGATCTCGATGACTATGCAGTTCCTGCAGATCTCTTCACGCACACAGTTGAACACACACACTTGTTACAGGTTTCTGGCACAAGTTCTAGATGGTTGCATAAAGCAAAAAAAGGGGAGAAATCTAGCGCAAAAAAAAGAAAAAAAAAAAAAAGGCCAACGCAGGTGCAATAACACTGCTTAGAAAAAAAAATTACAATGAAAACAGTGGAAGGAGTAGAGGGAGGGAAATACGGGGGGAACTATGGGGGAAAAAACTAGCAGATAGCAGCCCACTCCACACCCCGGTGGTGAGTCGGTGGTGTGGTGAGGATGAGGAGGGCTAGGAGCAGCGTTGGGACGTGTGCTTTGTCAAAGCTGTTGAGTAGGCACAAACTTCTGGTTTCAGATCAGTTATTGTCTTCTCAGAATATGCTTGGGCATAGGATTGCTTCTCTTCTGCGTTTCAATTGGGCTGATGTGCATCTTCTTTGGTCGTTTCAGGATTTGGTTACTTCTTGTGTTTTAAACCCTTGAAGTGATCCTTTTTTTTCCACGTGTCTTCGGTGTTGCAACTTTGCTTGTTTTGGGAGGTTTATCTTCAGTTTCTTTGTTATGATCTGAACTTGAAGCAGTTGCGGATGGTACAAAAATTCAGTTCCGTTTCACTTCATACTGTTGGGAAAAAGCAAAATTGGTTAGCCGAGCAGAATTTATGACCGATTTCACCTCATGTTGATTAACAACAAACTTTTAGGGTTAACACAACAAAAAACAAAAAGGCCCAAGGGCTTACACTGTCAACTATAAGAATTTCACTTTTTCTGTTGCATGAAAAACAGTAACAACCCTGAGGACCAGCGGCCTGAAGTTTTTTAAGAACACTAGATTCTTTGCCCCCAGACTCACAAGTATAAAAATAGGTTTTCCTCAGATGCCTCTAGATACATCCCACAATGCCAGGCAGCTCACTTGCAGGCAAGAGCAGTGGATCAACAAGTCCTTGAGCATACATTTAGTTTAGGCCATGATATTTATGGCACCATTTCTGACCAGGGCCCTCTGTTTTGGCATTTAACTCACATTTGAACACATGCAGGTGAGGCCCACCTTGCAAGATGAAAAAAGTTTGTGTGTACATGTGTGAATTTGGCTAAATTTAGTTAGAAACTCGGAAAAAGATCTATCAGTAGGTTAGAGCAGAGTGTTGTTGACCTAAATACACTGCTTTGAAAACAAGCTGGGTGAGCCAACCCGGGACACATGATATCTATTCTGCTGTGACTGTGTTGCAATGACTCCCCATCCCACATACTTCCCGGAAAGTTAAAATGTAAATGTTGTAAAAATGCTCAAATGGAATCCCTAGCAGTAGAGAGGTGAGCTTTTTTAAGGTGCCTCTTTTGCATTCATATCCAAATGTCAAATCCAGATTAACCAAAAACTATTTTTGTGTTTTGTTTTCATTTGCAACACTTTGATGAATACTAGAGCCACATGATCTAATGCTGTACAGCCTAGTGATAGTACTAACAAAAGAAGTCAGTTATCACAAGAAGTGTTAAGTGGGTTAAAGGTTATGAGCAATGAACAGAGACGACTCTTCGGTGAAAACCTTGGAGGAGATGGGCTTTTCTGCTCCCCCTTTTTCAGCTTTTGGTGACGCGGAAAGAGTGCTTGTTTTAGTCCACCCACTAAACCACCAGCACCGATTGGCCACTTTAGTTTAAACTACAGTTCAGTTCGGTAATCATTAAACAAGATGGACTAGGAACCATGCAGACTGCCCCAGTTTGGCTAATAAACCCACGAAGTCTCTAGTCTCGCAGGCTTTAACACGGCGGAGCTACCCTGGTTCTGGGCCCGAACAACAACCGCCCTGACAGGATCAACCATGTGACTTCCTAGCAATCCGCTATCCTCAGCTGGGACTGCTAATATGGCCTGATCCAACACGTTGCGGCATGCAACGCTATCGAAAAACGTCACATCTAGGCTAGCAAGCTAATCTCAAACACATGTCAAACTCTAAAATATGTGCCTAAACAATCAAACGTGTTACTTTTCGCTTTTTTACTGCGTGTTAGTCAGTATAACGCACACAGTAAGAGCTAAGTATAAATCTCCTCATCTTAATGACCTTGTGTGGACAAACAAAACCCAGACAGATTAGCATCTCGCTAACGCTAATGTCGTAAACAGCGAATACCCCCGGGCGTTTCCGACTCTTAAATGGGAATGATTTCACTGCGACAGTGTCATTTCTGGAAGTTCCGCCACAAGTTAGTTAGCACAAAGGGCATTTTAGTTATTTGGTTATAATCACGGGTAACGTTACATGGCTCTGATCAGAAAGTTCGCGGAAAGTAAGCATTACTTGTTATTCTTGTAAACTGGGACAAGCATACCAAGCTCCATCCAAAAAAACAGCTTTTTTCATGTTTTTTGGTTTAGTCTAAAATGCATACACTTGGTAGAAAATTATTTGAGGCTTGTAACAAGACGATTGGGTGTCCCGACAAATTCGGCAACCATGTGATAAACGAGTAATTGCTTTGTTTTGATAAAATAATATTTTGTAGAACTGGGTAACGTGCACTTCCCTCCTATACAGGGTATTTTGGGAGAAATTGAACTTAATTTAACAGACAAAAGGATAGTTTGGAATGGTCGATATGAAAGTGACAGCCGACTAAACCTTAACCATTAACGTTAGTTATTATCCGGGCTGTGTATCATTAATCAAGGTCAAAATAAATTGTCAAGAGTTGTAACTGAATTCATTATCTTAATCTACAGATAAAAGAAAGATAACGTTATCGGAGCTAACGGCACGAGGACGGAACAACAAAGAAGCTTCGACAAGCGGTCGGAGGCTCGTGCTCAATTCTAGTCAATTACCGCGTCTGTCACTAATGTTTAACACAGCAATTTCACATAAGTGCTGACTCTTTGGTACATTGGGGCACGTTTTGGAAATACAGGATTGTTTATTTGTACCGTTAACAATGTAAATAGGCCGTTCACAATGCTAAGCGGCTAATACAGTTAGCTAGCATGCTGCTGAACTGCTTGGTTCTTGGCCGTGGTGATTTATGCTGAGGAAAAACACGGCTGCCCCCACCCAGGCCCGAGCTCTGCGTATGACTAAGCGCAGGATAGCCTGTTCAATTCTAAAGACCCACGGGATAAGAAAGAGAAAACGTCTTACTGACACATTTCAAACAAATGTTTGAATTGTTGTATGAAAAAGGAAAATTAATAAAAACTCACCCCAACAGCTTTCAGCACTGTCACCAGCGCCGCTAGAAGCAGCACGGCACATTACGTAGTGATTAGGGATGCGGCTATCGCGATATTTGAGAACGTTAGGACAACCAAAGAGCCTAAAGGAAAGAGTGACCACTGTTGCGCAGCTGCTGCTGAAGAATAGCCCCCATTGTGGTCTCACAATAATCCATAAGAGACTGGGCATACAGTAGTATGATAATGGTGGTAATATTTTCTCTAATTTGTTATCTGGCCTCGAAACCCGTGTTATTGGAAATATAGTAATCAGCGTGTCATTCACTAGTTCCAGACAACTGAACTTAACACGTGTCCCATATTTAATCCCCTGACAGTGACTTTTCTTTTCCTACAGTAGAGTTTCTGAGACTACACGTTGCAACTCGGGGGTGTATTCAAGAAGGAAATCGATTGTAGGGGAAATGTCATTTGAGGCCTCAAGGCTTCTCACTTCAATTATTCACTCCTTTGATATTATTAACCTGTAGAGACTTGAAATGTGGATGATACTTAAAGCTCAATACAGTCTATATGCATTCCTTTATTGGTACCATATTCTTGAGTGGGCTGCTGTGAGATGAGAGGTAAAGTTTCAACATGATCATATTTTTGAAGGGCTCATCTTTTGCTTAATTTCCTTTCATTTTAGTGCCCTCCAGTTTTGGCCAAGTTTGCATTTGTACTACTGCCATTTGGAGTGACAGAAACTGGTTGTTTCAACCATTTACAGCATCTTTACTTTGAGCTTTTTGTATTTTTTCCAACATTTTCCAACAACTTTCTGCAGTCTTAATCAACTTACAATTGATTCAGGTTGGTGGAAAACTGAGGCGTGATCAGCAGCATCACACACATTTGTAATCTTACATGTGTGTTGATTTTTCTCCTTTACACAAATTTGTGGACATATATTATCAAATCATAATTTTATTGTTTCAAAATAGCTAAACCACAATTTTTCATGTACCCCCCGGTAACTGAAGAAGTACCCCTTGGGGTACAAGTACCCCTGGCTGGAACTGTAGTCTATGGTTGCTCCTGTCAAACTCCCATGAAATCTAATCTCTCCAATAGATGGCGGTATCCACCTCGATTTTGGTTTGAGTGATATATATACAAAGACGAAGAAGATACGGAAGTGACGTTGACGTCTCGGCTCACACGGAAACGGTCGACTTGACAACAAAACTGAGTGATCAATTTTTTATTTGTCTGTACTGTATGTACTTATTCTGTCTACCGACAAATATTTCCAAAGGCCTGCAATAGTTTGCACATGCTGCTATAAAGGCATCGCAGCTGCCTCGGCCAACTAAGGCTAGATAGCCAGCGTCAGATAACACTGCGAGGTATTTTCACCCCGCTTGTAGTGTGAAGTAGGTTAGCTTGTTTACGTTACATACAGCAGTTTTCGGTTTCTAGTAAATGGCCTGCACTTTAGAAAAAGTGTTGGGCGACGCCCGGACCCTTCTCGATAGGCTGAAAGAGCACGACACGGCCGCCGAGGGACTGATAGAGCAGTCCGGGGCCCTCAGCCAGAGAGTGCATAGCATGAGAGAGGTGGGAAATGCCCTTCCAGACAAGGTAAAGACAAGCATCTCAACACGGTTACAAAGAGATTTTATATGTAAAACTGCACTGTTCAATGGCATACACACAGGGTTGGTACAACAGGACTTAGTTGAGCTCTAACTCTAACCAAAGCAGAATTTACTGCCCCACAATTTCACAAATGTTTGTTCAGATGATCCCACAATCTTCTCCCATCAAAACACAGAACATGTGAACCAATACTAACAACCGAGATTATGATGAAATCAAGTGCTGCTTGATGAGTAATTTCTGTGCCCAGTCGTTCAGATGTTTTGTAGATGTGAATGTTTGAGACAACCACAGCAATGTTAAATTCCATTAATATTGAATGGAGTTTGGCGTGACATTCATTGATAAGAGGTTTCATTTTACATCTGGCATGACACCCCTCTCTTCCCGAGACTACGTGTTATTTTTTGTTGTTATATTTTGCTTGTTTATGTGTTATGTGTTTATTTGCTTTAACAAACACAACGAATACATTGTTGACCAACCAGTAACCAGTTTAGTAAGTAAATACTTCTCACAATAACATAATTCTGTATCTTTAAAATGGAAATCAGGACTTTCTTCTATGAATGAAACAATGGCTTTGCACCATCATACTCTGTCGCAGCATTAGTATTCTACTTTTGAACTAGGGTGTTAAATGCATATTATCATGCACTTTCAGTTTGTAATCATTTCTTTCCACTGCTCTCTCCTCCCAGCACATAGACGACACTTCAGAGATTCAGGAGCTAACCAAATACAAGCCTCATGTCCTTCTGACTCAGGAAAACACTCAAATCAAGGAACTACAACAGGAGAATAAAGGTAAAAAAACAAACAAACACTCTATTCTGTTGGTTGATTGTATGGCTGGTGTTTTATATCTTTGCTAACCCACGTCATCATGACTGTATCTGCAGAACTATGGTTGTCTCTTGAAGAACACCAGTACGCGCTAGAGTTGATCATGGGTCGATACCGCAAGCAAATGCTCCAGCTGATGATGGCGAAGAAGGAGCTCGACACCAAACCTGTGCTCAGCCTTCACGAGGACCACGCAAAAGTACACTGGCTGTCTTCACATTTTAAAAATTTGCAGTGCTTCGTAGGTTAGGATTACAAATGAGTGGTCCAGTTAAAAATGCATTGATTGTGGGAAACCTCTTGTTTTCTGGCCCTTCTCCAGGAAGTGCAGAGCCAGGTGGAGCGGATATGCGAGATGGGACAGGTGATGAGAAGAGCAGTGCAGGTGGATGATCAGCACTACTGCTCTGTTCGAGAGAGGCTCGCTCAACTAGAGGTGAGCGCAGCGCTTCAGTAGAACCGGGAACAACTGTAGATGTTTTTCTGATTGATGATCCATATTTCTGGGAAGCTATGTCTGAAAATTGCACATTGATACTGTCTCTGTATCTCTATGTGGTGTCTTTCGTAGGTAAGGTGAAGTGATGAATAATAGTACATACACATAAACCTGCATTTTTGCATGTATCACCTACATAAATATAAAATATATGAATTGAATAATATGTGTACCTAACATATATGTGCCTTTTCAAAAACATTTTAGTCCATTTTTTGTCTTAATTTACATATAGAATCAGGTAGCCAAACTTCTGTCCATTTAACACAAGAGTTGGTTCACCTAAATTATAAAAATATACTATAATATACTGATATGTGGTGGTGCAGACAGTTTTGGTTTTATTTGCCCAGGTTTTGTGATATCCATCTCAGAGATATCTACTGCCATCCAATACAGTCAAGGTGAATGGAATTACATTTGTGGCACTCACAGCATTGAAAAATGACAATTTCACAATTTCTATTTTTTTCGATAGGAAATAGTTTCAGAGATAACTGTTCACCGCTACATCTCTAGATTATTCAGAGTTATAGAAACACTGTTTCTGGAAGTAGATGCAGCTGTTGGATTTTATTAGATTTCTAATTTTTGTAAGTTTTCAATGCTGTAAGAGACATAAATGTAGTTTCATTCACCTCTACTATATTTGGGTGGAGTCAGAAATCCCAGAGACAGATATCTCAACCTGGGCTAATTAAACCAAAACTATCTGCATGGCTAGACACCACTAGAAATAAGCGAGGAAAATATACCGGGATGATATGTATTTTGGATGAACTCACTATATATGTTTATTCTATCTCACTCAGATTGAGAACAAGGAGCTGCGAGACCTCCTGGCCATCAGCAAGTGCTCTGTGAAGACAGCGAGAGACGAAACCAACCAGCAAGCAGCAGCTCAAGAACAGTCCCCTCAGTCAAGGTCCAACGAGTGATCAGAAGAGCTTCAGTGTGAACTGTGGGTGGGGCAACGAGTCCTTCAGGACCAGGTTACAGGGTTGATGATCTCTTTACCTGTGTTCACATTATATTTTTACATAAGATGGAATGCAGTCAAATCACATTATATTTTTTGTCATGAAGGCCATTTAAACACAACGTTCTGGCTATCAGAAGCATTTACCTGCAGGTATATCTGGATGATAGCTATCATTTTTCATATGTGTATATTATCACTGCAGTCGCGTTGGAGTGAATTCTACATAAACCATGACTTTTAATAAAGTGTCTTGGTTATCACGGACAAGAATTGAGTGGGAGCTAAGACACACATTATGTGCTGGAGTAAAGGTAGTAAAAGCAAAGGGGATTTATTTTGTTTTTGGCCAAAGATACATCATTCTTCAAGGACACAGTTTCTACCTCTTTGGTACCCCTTTGCCGTTCACACACACTCACGATGTGTAAAATGTTCATAACCACCCCTGCTATGAGTGCACTTGAAGTCCATTAAGAAGCCAACTCATATTCTACACCATTTTAAGAGGCTGTGCTTGATAATCACTGCCAGCAAGATGACTTTTGGCTGTTTCACACAGTTTGCCTGCTGAGGAGTGACAGTGGATCATTTGTATGTGATTGTCTGTCATTTTCTGAATTTGATACGTTTGTCAGTCTGTTTCTAGAATTCATATATAACATGATTTCCATGTTTAGTTCTTTGATTCTGTGTGTTAAACACCAGTGGTGATGTCAGGCTAATCAAGTGTTAGCCTGACATCGCCAGACCGGTTCGCAAATTCATCTGCAACAGCTAATAAAACATGAGCTCGCAGATGTCCCAGCTGATGGCACATCTTTATTTAATGGTAACCATTTTGAGCTTTTTGTGTAATGGATATCAAGTGTTTGCGCACTGTATGTTGTCAGAAATTGTATATTGTCATCTCAGGAAATCAGTGTTAATAAAGTGAACATGCTGTAATGACTTCATGGCAGTGTACTGATTTGTGTCAAGCGAAATTTCATTCAGAAACTTTAAAATACATTTTCAATTAAAAATTGCGCGCCTGTGAATGTTTTTTCTTCCATTAACATACATGTATATATACTGTATGTAAGGAGGTGAATTACTGTTTGGGCTATTATATCCTTTACCGCAGGATGGCGACATGAAGCCGCTTTTGGGTATAATGCGTAGTGAGGTTTGAAAGAGTGGTGTAATGCTGCGTTTGTGTGAACAGCCATAAACGCCAGTTTAGGCGTTTTTTTCCCACATATACTCGACTGTCTATGTCGTTGACAACATAGAACAGATAACACTAACATTTTAAACTCTGGCGGCCTAAAACCCTATGCACTTTGCCACTTAGTCGTTCCTCTACGTTCAAATCGTAATTCCGACAGCACGTGAAAGCAGCACAGGAGCTGGTTTTGACACTTCTAGCCTGACGCAAGCTAATGTTCAGCATGTCTGAGAAGGAGCTGGGGAAAAAGTGGGACCGATGCCTGGCAGACGGTGCCATTAAACTCGGTAAATATCCGAAAGTCTTCCGCGTATAACGACATTATAATGTTCCCGAATAAGGATAAAATGAGCAGCAGTTTTTATTGTAGTCCACAGTTGTCATTGACTGGGCGTGAGGCTAACTAGCTAGCCATAAAGGGCTTGTAAAGGACAACTGAATGACCAATCAGATATCTGACTTATTCGTGTAGGCAAAATTATATAGGGACAATTCTGCAGTTCATTAAATAATGCAATCCTCGGTACCTTTGCCATAACGTTACTCATAAATATTTGCGTTTCCCTTAGATGTGTTATTGGAAATAACCTAAGTGGAATCGCCATTCAGAAAATGTTAATTTGACGCGTTCTTGCTTATCGATACGTACACCATTGCTTGGACATTAATTAAGATGTTTTACGAGACAATATGGACCACTCTTGAATTCGGCATACATACAAAACACAAACATTTATTATAATATCATGTAAACTCTCCATTGTCTCGGCTTACAACGCCACAATTTTCCAGAACGAACATAATATAGCTAGATAAAAATGGCGGCAGGGAGCAGGGTAAAGTTCAGCTTAATTATTGAAATATGGTATTGCTCGATGAATCCCTGGTATTATAGACTAGTGAATCCTGTAATATCGCAAAAAAAGTCTTCAGTCATGTACGTACTGCTAATAAGCAAAGCACCATAAAATTGGCAAATGTTTGAATGGAGTTTGGTGCAATGTCCTTGACACAGCATCAGGTAATGGAGTGAGGCACCTGGCCCACTTTGTTTTAAGGAGGATGTGTATAAAGATTACAGGTGTTCTTTGAAACAGTGGGAGGAAATGACACCACATTATTAACAAGTTTCAGAGAAAAATTTGGGAACAATTGTTAGTGTTCTTCCCACCACCCCGCTGTATGAATGAGAGTACAAGTTCAAATTTAGAGATGAAATTAATTAGAAATGAGTGCATTACAAAGCAACACAGCTTGTGCTAGGGCCACATGAAAAATATACAATGCATAATATAAATGTACATAAGTCAGAGACAGTATGAGGCAGCATATGCACACAATAAATAAATAAAGATGAAGCAATAGCTGTGTAAATTAAACAGTCAATTAAAGGTACATTTGTCATCCATGTCATACCGTAGCTATTTTTATTTTCCCCTCTTTTTTCAGGTACTGGGCTGGGGTTAGGAATCGTGTTTTCTGTTCTGTTCTTCAAACGTAAGTAGTTTGAATGGATTGTTGCTGTACAGAATCTTGAACCTTTAATTTAGCTCAGAGGTCCTTGACAAGAGGAGCAGAGCTAGGAGTGATGTTCTGTAGCTTCTGCAGCATGTACAAGTAGTTGTCTGCTACTGCTAGCAGCGAAACACTTTTTCTTTTACGCAGTAACAGTCTTTTGAGTGTTTTTTGTCAATCAACAGTCTTATCTAACTGAACACATTTTTGTGAGAAGAGCGCTAACAACACCCATCCTCACAAGTATGTGAATATCAAAGTTAAGTACAGAAAAGAAAAACAGACAAGGTGTCACAACAAGAGCGTGAAAAGGATTTCACACGCCATCTCTGGTATGTTTTTAATAACCCTGTGAAGTGCTTCTCTGTGTAAGAGATAATGTACCTGTTTCATTTGCAGGGCACACCTGGCCGATTTCATTCGGCTCAGGAGTGGGACTTGGCATGGCATACGGCAACTGTCAGAATGACCTGAGGTCACATTATGTGCTGCACAGAAGCGAAAAGGTTTGCTTGTGCAATAAACAACTTACAGATATGATTCCTTATCTCTAACTAAGAATAACAACCCTGTGTCATTGTTTATGTAAATCAAGATTTATGTAACTTATTTCTATTTTCTTTAACAGGAGTAATAGCTGCAAGTCATCGAGGGACTGTCGCTTTTACTTTTTGGAATTTGTTCTTTTTGTTTTGTTTTGTCTGTGGGAGAGTCACCATTTGCACTGTTCTACAGTTAGATCCTTGTCTCCCTGTTGAACGATCCATCCCTAGTATGACTCATTTGTATGTGCCTGATCAGGACAGTCTGTGTTTATTTAATAAAATAATCATAACAACAAAAATGATGCCCTGGTGATTCATTTTTCCTCACATGCTTTATAATGAACGAAAACCATCTAAAATCATATTGAACTACCGGTAAGTAGTACAACAAACAAGAGTAACATAATGAATTATAACAGCTAGATAATACTTCATACACTCCATGCAGTAATGGTGGTACTTGAAGGAGTAATAGGAGTCAAGTGTTAATGCAGCTGTGATAGGGTGGGTTTTCAAATTATTTCTGAATTTAAGTGGGAGTGATTTTCTGAAATGTGGGGGAAGGTGGGGGCAGCAATGCAAACGCTGTCCCATAAGGTGGTGGGCTTGGTGTGGGTGAGAGGGGGTCAGAAGGTTGGCAGCAGCTGATCTGATGTGGCAGATGACAGGGGCGTAGTGATGAAGATTAGTCAGTTCTGAGGGGGCATGAAAAATAGAGAGCTTTGCATATTATGTTTAGTATCTGATAAGGCTATTGAAATGCTGGAGTGTACTGGACTTTACCCCATGAATGCTTTTGTTTTATGTTATGTAGTATTCAAGTGCTCCTGTTGGGAAGTGAATAATTAGCTTTGACATGTCATCTCGTCGTCTGGATTGAGAATAATGCAGGAACAAGGTGGAATGACTATTTTTTTCTGATAGTTGTTAGAACAGAGAATGTGAAATGATTCATCAGTGGTATGAGTCACTGAAAATTATTTCATGAACTTTGACCCAAATCTGCTATTGATGAACTGGCACCTAAATGTTACTTATGTATCTGTGGGTTATAATGAAATATTCAAATGCTGCCTTTACAAAATGTTTAATGTTTTATTGTTTTAAAATAGAGTCGCACAGAAAGTAATTAGGCTTCTTGACAATGACAACAGAAAAAAGACTAATAGAAAAATGAAGACAAAATGCAAAATAATTGTATTCCCGCCCTTTACTCTGACGCACCTAAATCATCATGACTGGAGCAGCCAATTGGTTCAGAAGTGAAATACACCTGTTTCTGGAGTAGCCAGCAGTTGTCAAAAACTACATAAGTCAAAAAAAAAAAGGATGAAACAAATTCCAAACAAATCTGAGACACGGTTGTTGAATTGGGAATGATACAAGAATGTTTCCAAGGCACGGACTGTAGAGTACAAAAAGCTCCAGTGGGATTCAGTCTTTCAAATCACTAAACATGAAAAAGTCAGAGAGGGTGAGTTCTTTTTTTAGATAGATTGGACCTTGCTACTGCTGCTCTAAAAAAAGGAAAAAGAAAAAAACATGAAAGATGGCTGCTTTAATAAATCTGACACTCACCATGTCTATAAATTGTACACATTCCATGAAAACAAAAAGGAAGGATGCGCAATCCTTTTGCAAATAGACTTAACTTTGAAGAAAAAGCAGTCACATCAAATCTTTATAATGCCTTGCAAAAATGCCATAATAACTGTACCTCAGTAGTTAAAAACACCATGACCAAACATGGAAAAAGACCACCCACACCAGTTCCTATGATGGAGAATTAGCATTTCTTGGCTGTGATTGTGCATGGTTATGCATTAACAGCTCAATGCTTTGACACACTCCTTCTCAGAAGCTGTGCGCTCTGGCTGGGAGGCGCGCTGGAGTGGCCGACACAGGGATTAACAGGAGCAAGGGATATAAAGGCAGCATTACAAGGATACCTGTAGAGCACTTATGAACAGAGCCTTGCTTACAAATGACTGCAGCACAAGTTTGTGTTGGTTTTTGCTCCCCTACGCTGTTTCCCTGAATAAAAGGACTTGTGAAAGGCAGCAGAGCTCCAGCTGAGCAAAGGACGTTCGGAAGCTGTACAATTCCACTTCTGTGAGGTGAGGAATAATTCTGAGAATTGGTCCGTGTTCTCTTTATCTTCAGTAGTTCCTCTCACCGGCACAGCTCTCGTATGTCTAGTTGAGCTTATCTCTCTGTGTGCCCTCCTCCAGTGACTGTCATCATTGTGACATGCTGCTTCGAAACCCTCTGTCAGCCATTGAATGGCTCATTCTGGCTCTTAGCTGTGGATAAGGCAGGGACATGCTGGCCAGGATGGAGAGATGAGTGAAACTGTTTTGGTGATTTTGCTCACTATACTGGTGGCAGTGGAAGTCAGCCCAGGGCATCTGGATGTATTCCTGCCAAATGGAGGTGGAGATATTTATTACCCATGGAGAACAGTCCGGTTAACCTGGACAGGGAGAGGGTTGGATGGCTTCTCAACACAAGACCTCAGTGGCTTCTTTTTATTCAACAATGTCCCTTAAGTGAGAGCTTTGGCTGCAAAGGAGAGCTAGTTAAGGTCTGTAGCATTTAGTAGTGCCTGAAGAGGAACCTTCAGGAGCTGGTTCATTGATTGTTGCCAAGCAGCACCATGGCTGACTCTCACTTGTCTGGTTCCGTAGGAAGCTACAACAGCAGCTCTCCCGCCACCAGTGCTTGGAACATCACTGGCAGCGGCCCGTGGTTGTTGGCCTTCATGCTGACTGTCATCATCCTCATGACAGTCTGTGGCAACATGTTGCTTATTGCTTTGGTGTTTGCCCATCGCTCTTTGCGTTGCACCTCAAACTGCTTCCTGGTGTCTCTGTTCCTGTCTGACCTAATGGTGGCCCTGGTGGTCATGCCCCCAGCCATGCTCAACGTGCTGTGTGGGGCCTGGGTGCTGTGGCCCGCCTTTTGCCCAATTTGGCTTTGCTTTGACGTCATGTGCTGCAGTGCATCCATCCTCAACCTGTGTGTGATCAGCCTGGACCGTTACCTCTTCATCATCTCACCGCTGCGCTACAAGCAGAGGATGACCCCACCTCGGGCGTTGCTCCTTGTAGGAGCAGCTTGGGGGTTGGCGGCATTGGCCTCCTTCCTGCCCATTGAGATGAAATGGCACAGCTTAGGCCACGGGAGTGGACACTCATCGGTTTCTGGGGTCAGCAGTAGCAACATCAGCTCTTACTCTGACGCACTGTACCCAGCATCCTACTTTCAGCTGTCACCATCAGGAGGCCTGTCCTTCCAGTGCCGTCTGCGGGTCACCCTGCCCTTTGCCCTGGTGGCATCTGTACTCACATTCTTTTTGCCCTCCAGCGCCATTTGTTTCACCTACTGTCGGATCCTTCTGGCAGCGCGGAGGCAAGCGAAGAGGGTCGCAGCACTGAGCCATCCACCACACCCACATCCCTCTCTCGGGGAACCTTCCAGGCCTCCTTCACCTGGGGTTGCAGCAGGGCAAGCTCAGCAGGATGGAGATGACTGCAGTCACCAGGAGCCTCCTGTGTCACAAAATGTACCGGTAAGGAAATTGAGGGTGCTCAGTGTATGAGTGCTGACCAAGACACTGAATAAAACACTTAACCATTTCTATATGAAAAAAGCCGAACTGAAATGCCTGATAAAAATGAGCAGTGATGCTAAAATAGTAGACTGGCATTTAAGTAGTGCAGACCGTGATGAGAGTAGGAGTTGAAAAGGTTGATTCTGTGAGCACAAGGATAATAACCAAATTACAGTTGTCCATCTTTTCCTTGACATTTTTAAGGTTTTGCATAATACTGTTCATACCTACGTCTTATGCCTTTCCCTTAAAGTGCCATTTGTAGGCCTACTGTTGAAATCCAGCCCTAAATTCAGTATCATCTAAGTCACCCTTAGCTGGAAAATGCATCATCACAAAGCTGAAAACAGGGCTGTTTTTCTGAGCTCATGAAAAGTTAAACTTTTTAGAGATACGTGGTTCTGGCAGGACAGCGACGCTACAAACATATGACGATCTTATAGAATATGATGCATTGCTGTAGATAAAGCTACCCAACAGTTTATAAAGTCGTTATTAGCTCAGCCTTAAACACCTACAGCAGTAAAATGCAACATGCACATTAATGCAGCAGTAATATTCATCCAGAAACATAAAGTAGTAAAACACTGACAGGGACCAGTTTTCTGCATAATGAGTACTTTTACTTTAATACTTTAAGTACATTTTGCTGATTATATTTATATACTTGTACTTATGTAAGGATTTGAATGCAGGACTTTTACTTATAGTACTTACAGTATTTTCACAGTGAGGTATTAGTACTTTTATCTGAATACTTCTTCCAGCACTGGAGAGCAAGGATATAAACCAATGAAAAGAATGTTGCACAAATATGTGTTCGTATTAGTTTACTAGCTGTCTGCAAGGACGGAGATAAAGACATGCTTTGACTTTTCATGAACTTAAAGCTTTATTCATCAACATCAGGCTGTAAAAAGAATCAGTGTTTAAAAGAAAAGTAGACTCAGTGAAAGGGGGGGGGGGGGGGGAGGATGTGTAAAACCTGCCAGAAATCATAGTACAGCCAGTGTGTCAGATGTGCTGCAGGATCACAGCCACATAGTCTGTCACATATTCCTGCAGTAAAACCACACACACACACACACATACACACACACACCAGAACAGTCAGCTCTAAATTAATTCTCAAAACACATTTAGTTTTATTCCCATTAAGTAGCTTTAAAATCATCTCATTCATTCATCATAAATGTTCTGTATCAGCTCGTTCAACTCTTCACTGAAGCCAATTGGACATATTCTACATGTATGGTGCATCGTTTTATACACATTTCCCCAAAATTAAGCCTGACATATTTGGTTTCTTTGGGAACTTTTACGACCTCCACTAAAATGTAATATCACATTCTGTGGGTTTCACATGTTCGGCTGCACAGCATGAGTTTGTAGTGACTGGCCCACTGGTCACTGAAGTGTATGGTGTTCATAACATCTTTTTTTACCATAAATATTCTTGAGGAATGGAAATAACAAAATAACCAAGGCATTAAATATTTGCATTTGATCAAATTTTAAAGGAATAGTTTGGGGCAATTTTGGCAAATGTACTTTCTTGCTTCGAGTTAGACGAGAAGTTCGATACAGAGAGTGGTATCGATCTTATCTTAACTCGAAGCAAGACAGCGGATAAGCCTATTTCCCAAATGAGGAACAATTGCTTTAATTTAATTCATTAACTTGATAAAAACTGGACAGCTTCAAGCAAACCACTAATTAAATAAAGGTGAATTACTATTTAATTAATACTTGTCATAGAGGCACCCAGAGTAGCTTTTTCAAGCTACCAATGTAGGCAAAAGATTTACATTGCATCTATAATTCTAGGATGAACTATTTTATCTTTATATTCTGTATTTCTATTGTTCTCTTCTGTCCACAGCCGTCAGTGAACAGTGAGCGTCGTCTGGCTCACAGGCAGGGTCGGAGGGCACTGAAGGCCAGCCTGACACTGGGGGTCCTCCTGGGACTCTTCTTCAGCGCTTGGCTGCCCTTTTTCATCACCAACATGGCTCAGGTCAGTGGAGGCACCAGACAGACTCTACCACAGATATGGCACAGAAATGTCAATGAAAAGAAACAAGATACAGGTAACATGTCATATTAGCGTCCATCTCATTTGTGAGATACATGATCAGATGAGCTGGAAGGGGTGAGTATCTTCAATCTATCCAGGTTGCCTTCACCTATATGCACATGCCAGTGTTTGTGATTTGCAACAATTTCCCTCACTGCCGTTGTTTTTGGAATAGCTCTCCTATTCCATATATCTCAGTGACTCAAAGGTTGTTGTTTTTGTCCATCACAAATTTACATGTGTGGTGGGCACCAAAAGCAGTGTGAAATAAATGCAAAAGAAAGAAAAAAAAAAACACTTGGATACCAGTCTATTTTTGTATTGGCCAGCCTTGGCGTCACAGCCTCGCCAAGCTATCCAACGAGGAAATAGATTGGCATTTCAGCTTCGTGCGGCTGACTCATTCCAAAACCCAGAAAACAACACGCCAGAGTACCATTTATAATTGGTATTCTTTTCAAGTTGTTGATTTTGATTTGATTAGACTGAGCACACACACTCGTTACTCAGTGAACAAACATTGGAAGCCATGAAAAACCTCGTCGAGAGTAAATGAATGTCAAAAAACAGCTTAATCTAAATTGGTAATGACACTTGTCCTGTTTTTCAAGCTTTCAATGATCCAGTCATTTTGATTTCCCATCTGTGCCCTCTCGCTTCTCCCCTGCATAACATGGAGCACAGAGACTTGACTGTGTCTGCGCTCTCCTTCCTTTTCACACTCAATGTGGTGTGTGAAACGCACCCCTCCTTTCTGTCCCATTCCCACCGCCTCCCTGTCTCATCTTGATAGTATTGGAAGCTCTCCTCTAACAGCTGTCTCCTCCTTCACTGTCCTTCTCTAAACCTAGTGGTAATGTTCAAGATCAGTGATTTTAACAGTCAGACGCAAATGTATTTGCAAGTTCTATCCGGGGGAAATGAGATGTTCCATAAGAAAAAGAGTGATGGACAGCCCATGTGATTGGTGAGAAAGAAAATCTGCCTTCATCTTTCTTTTTTGGAAGATTACACGACTCAGCTATTTCAAATCTATTGGGGTCCAAAAGGCGCAGGGAATGTAAATAAATTAAAAATTCATCAAAAAAAATAAATGAATACAAACATTGCTGAGAAGGATAAATGAAAGAATGGGCGACAAAAAAGATTCTAATAGATTATATATATCTTTTTGTGTTTATTTTATCTATTTATTTCTGTTTATTTCAGAGCTGTACTGTAAATTGACGTCTGTTTGTTGGTGATTTCCCAACTCTGCTACTTGAAATCTATGGGGGCCCAAAAGGGACGTGGAAACTAAATAGATAAAGAAAATAAATAAATGTGTGCAATAAATGATGACTAAATAAAAGTGCACAATTAGCTACAAATAAATAAATGTTTTTTAACTTTTTTAAAAATGTAGTTCTTTTTCGGATGTATTTCTGTATTTATTTTTCAAATCTTACCGTAATTTAACCTTATTTTGATGGAAGTAATTAAATAAATAAATGTGCAATATAAATTTAGTATAAATAAATATACATTTTGCCAAAAAGGAAAAACTCTTAAAAACACCGCTCCATAGCGCTACTTTCAGTCAAAAACTCTTTAGGGTGCCTTTAAGATTATATTTCTCTGTATTTATTTCTTTATCTATTTATTTTCTTATTTATTTATTTAATTTATTATTTTCACATTTGACCATAAATGAACTCCTGATGCCTTAATGCCTGCAATACCTTTCCCTGTCTTCATTCAGGCAGTGTGTGAGTGCGTCCCCCTTGCGCTCTTCGACGCCATCACCTGGCTGGGCTACTGCAACAGCACAATGAACCCCATCATCTACCCACTGTTCATGAGAGACTTCAAGCGAGCTCTGGGGAAGCTCTTGCCCTGCTGCTCCTCGCGGTCAACCAGAAGACCCTCACCAGCGCTCTCCCTCTCTCTCCGCAACTCAGGAGAGCCCAACATCGCCAGCAACCTCCCCTCTCCCCTGGCCTCTGACCCCACCCACCCGCCTGCCACTGCCACCGACGCTGTCAACCTGCTGGATGCCGAGCATGCTGGCATCGAGCTGCCTCTGCTTCTGCCCAATCAGGTCGACACCCTGGATTGAATAGCAATCATGGAAAAGTCAGACAATATGTTACGTCAGGGTTTATGGTGGAAAAGCAATTCAAGACAATTCATGACTCACTCACCGGGAGTTAAGAACAATTCAGTAGGCTCTACCCTTGTTCTATCTTGAATTGTGTGTTTCTTTCCAATTATGAAATGTGGTTGAAGAAACTGATATAGGTGCATTACCAAAACAAAAAAGTCAGGGTTAAGACTAATTGTAATTATCAGTGCCAGTATACAATGTAAACTGTAACTCTATGTAAACTCTATAGTAAGCAGCGCTTCACATTGCTACGGGTGGAACAGAGAGAAGAAAGGCCTTGAAGAAGACACATTGACTGAATTGCCACCTGGCCTTGTGGAAATCAAATTACTGAGAAGCACGAGAGGAGCAGAGATCCTCTAAAACCTGCAAAGCACAAGTGATATTTACAGGTATTTGATTTCACAGTGAGTTTAGAAAATGAATTATGACACTATTTACAGTTTGTAAAAAATCTACTTCATTTACAAAATTCAAAATTGTTATTAAATTAATACATTAGTCTAAAAAACCCATTTAGGGGTTGAACAAAGCAGCTGATTCAGAGGCTTTTCACTTCAGGCTGCCATATGTGTGCATTGACTCTTCAGCCGTCTCTGGCATGTCAGTGTGTTGGGAATGTTAGGAATATTTTCTCCAACAAAGCTCTCATGCTGAAAAGAAAAAAAACTTGAGAAGAGGAGATTTTACAGGGGAGCAGCTGGTCCTGTAACATGCTCTTTACAAGTTTGGCTGCCTTTGTTTGTGTGTGTGCTCTATTGTCCAGTGTGTATCATCCCAGCTCCATGATATGTGTTCATCGTCAGGGTCAGCCCCCTCCACACCGCCACGAGCAGTAAAAGCAGACGCTGTGTCGTCGTTAGTGGCATTCTCCTCGGAAGTAAGCGGTGAACTGTTCCTGACTCCGATGTGACCCTCTGATTCTGTATCATTCAATGAGTCCAGCAGGTCTGAAATATCAGGGATATCCCAGCCGTCACCCAGCTCGTCTGTCTCTGCCACCTCTTTCACGTCTCCGCTTTTTTCTGTACGAGTCCCAGCCTCCTCAGCTTGGTTTTGTGTCTCAGTCACGTGTTGCTCATTGGGGGTTTGGTCAGGCATGTCCACTGTCCCCTTTGTAATTGTTACAGGCTGAGGAAGAGCAAACAAGGCTCCTGGGACTTCTTTGGTGGGAAGTCCTACCGCCACCAAGATGGTGTCCATCTGACGCATGTAGTCCAAGTGACCTTTCACCTGGGAAGCAGAAACATGGTTTTACTGTCTCTGACTAAAAAAGTACACATATTCCTTTGTAAATTACAGTGTATAATTGAAATAACTGTTTTTTTGTATAGCAAACTTTCCTATTCCTCACATTACATGACTAGATATATAGCGTATGGTGCTTCAGGCACGTCGAGTATCTTTTTACTGTTCTTTTTTAAATGTTCAGTTGAGTGAAATGTGAAACCTCCGATGCTTTACCTGGTTCAGCAAAACAACGTACCACGATTAGTACTACATGTTAAGTTTCTTGTGGAATCATGTTGATTTACAGGGGGGCAGAAAGGCATTGCTGTGAACTGAAACAGACCAGCAGGGGCCTTATTTTATTCTTATCTTTTCACTTGATTTAAACAATACAACGGTCTCTTTTAAAGTGCTAATTAAATTCTGTATTTAGTAATATTGCATCACAAAAATTATAAACCAGTTTTGTATTAATTACTAAAAATAATTTCTTTCAAAAATCTCCATCTGGGTTTTTGTTTAAAGCTGCACTAATTATTATTATTGTTATTATTATTATTATTATTTTTACAATAGGTCAAATGACTGTTTGTAATGTGAAAGGGGTCGTTCATAGTGATGATCCCACTAAGAATTATCACCAGGCTCTACAGTGTGTTTTAGCATCTTCCAGCTCATTGTTTTGGTTTTATGGCCCGTGACTTTGTCGTTTTGGTTCAGTCTCACCGCTCAGATGTCCTCTTTCCACCAAATGAGCTCTGGTTCTTGCACTGGTTCCATTCAGGAACTCGTGGAGCCTTGGTGCTATCTAGTGAACCAGCCCGCATTTCCACCAGTTTTGAGCGGAATCATTATAATCAAGGATGCGTCATCAATGGAGGGCGTTGCACAATACACAACAGAGGTAAACAGTAGGAGCAAGATGGCAGATCGCATTGATTACCTGCGAGCTTTTGTTCTGTTATTACAGATATTTGTGTTTGATAATTGACTAATTGTTGAAGTTATTTTTAAAGAAAAAAATTTAAAAATGTGATTGTTCCAGGTTCTCAAATGTGAAAAATTGCCACTTTTCTTGGTCTTACATTATAATAAATGGAATACTTTTGGGTTTTGACGATGGGTCGGACAAACCAAGACATCTGATCATCACATATTTTGAAGGGCATCTTTCACTGTTTTCTAATGTTTTATAGACCAAACGATTAATCAATTAATTGAGAAAATAATCGGCAGATTAATCGATAACAAAAATAATCATTAGATGCAGCCCTATGGACAATTTGTCAGTGTTGTGTTTACAGCTTGTTCCGCTGCCCCCAAGTGGCTGAAAAAATATCAATTAATAAGGGACACAGTAAGCAGCCAATAATAAGCCATTGATTTAACAAAGTTGTGGACCACAGCCTGTTTCCAAAGCCTAAAAACTGAAAAAGCTCATGGATACCCTCTGAAGTCAAGATGTATCTAATCAGAGACAAAGCATTACTGACTGAATGACTCGTGTGAACCTTTATAACCAATAGAGACATGAAAATGGCGGACTAGCTGCAGATAATGTAGTTTACGTTGTCCGTCGTGTCATGTGGGATTGTGTCAGTTGTGTCGCCCCTCTCATCAATTAGTCAACGACCCCTTATATTTTTTCACAGACTCTGATCTAACAAAAGAATGTGACATTTTTATGCTTGAAAAGTAGGGCTGCAACTAACGATTATTTTCATTATCAATTAATCTGCCGATTATTTTCACGGTCAAAGAATTGTGAAAAATGCTCATCACAGTTACCCAGAGCCCAAAGTGACGACTTCAAAAAAACAGTCCAAAACCCAAAGACTCTTCATCTACTGTCATAAATGACAAAGAAAAGCAAGACATCATCACATTTAAGAAGCTGGAAGCAGCAAATATTGGACATTTCTGCTTGAAAAATGACTGAAACAATGAATCAATTATCATAATAGTTGGCAATCAATTTTCTTTAGATTGACTAATCGATTAATCGACTAATCATTGCAGCTCTATTGAAAAGCATTTGGCTTTCGTTGAAAGGTGAAAACCTTGAGATATTAAATAATCTTTAGCAGTATATGTACTTGAAAAACTATTCATTTAGGAAACTTTAGTGGGCCTAATTTAAATATAAGCTCTGACTCACCACGGAGGAAAGATCCACATTGATTATACGCCGATCCTGGACGTTGATTGGCTGTAGCCCAGCAACAGACAGTTGTGCAGCTGAACTTCGGTACAGGAACCCCAGGAGCCAGTCCCCTCTGATAGATGGATAGTTCGGAAGGTAATTTATTCATGCAATACTTAGATCACTAATCCTGCTGTCAAGACAGTAGTTTCCAAATCCACTGCTGCCAAAACATATAAAGGCTGCTGTAAAGAAACCGTAAACATTTACTGTAAAAATGTGAACATTTCACTCCATGCACACTGCAGGATAGAGCTCTGGTAGATTACCTGCAGTAGCCGTTCACTATTTTTCCAGCCACTACCCTGGTCATTCTCTCCCAGGCCTTTTCAGAGCCGTCCACAGGGGCCCCCAAGAGGACGACGTCCTCCACTACTCCTTCACTACCTGAAGAATCACAACAACACAGGACTCAACTAGGAAAATGAGAAACTGAATGAGGTTAATCACAGGTCGATTACACAAGATATAACCACATTTAAATGTTTATTATTTAGGGCCATCATCATAACAGTTCTACTCTGCTTAACCAGTGACTGTCTTCAACCCAGCGATGTCTCATATAGAACATCTTGAAAATCAAACTGAGTTGATCATTTTGGTAGACAATGCATAATCAAAATACGGTTCATCCACAGAAAGGTGTTCATACCTTGGTCATTGGCAAGCTCCTGTAGACAGTAGTAGATAACTCTGGCCCCAAGACTGAAACCTATGAGACTGACAGGTCGCTTCCCCTTCAAATACAGACAGAAAGAGAAGAGATAAACAATTCTTCAGTCGCTTTCATCCTCCTGGTGTTTACTGAACATCTCTCTGAGCTTCAGGTAATATTTCAGGTTAATAACTACAGCATTTCATTTAAAGTTCTAATGTTCTAGGAGTACAATCAAAGAAAAAAAGAACAAAAATTATGGCTGAAGTTAAACTAATGCAGTTAATAATGTGTTTTATTATTTGATAATCAGAGTTTTCAATGCAAGTTGTAAGAAATATAGTGTAAACCTACAATTTGCATCTCTAGTTTTATTGCCATGGACATGAAATGGCTGTGGCGATAAATGGCTTAATTAAGGCAAGTGAAAAATGGCTGAGCATAGAGCTGGTGCCTTTTCCAATTTTACCTCAAGGCTGGTTGGCTGGTCAGTATGAGACTGTAACTTGTTTGTATGCCTTTACTTCTGGCAGGCAGATATTAACTCTACATTGAAATTAAAGCATGTTTAAGATCAGACAAACACAAAAAAAACACTGGATTTGGATCAGATCCATCCATCCATCCATTATCTATATCCGCTTATCCTTAGAGGGTCGCGGGGGGCTGGAGCTGAGCCCAGCTAGCATTGGCCAAGAAGCCCAATTGGATCGGATCCATCTTAAAATAAATTAATATTCTAGACATTTTACTTTCATTCCAGCTAAACATATATGTGAAGTAAGTCTGATTTGCTTGTGTGTTGTGGAGCCATTTAGGGCAAAGAAACCTTTAATATGCTGAACTTCCATGTGACATAGGGCTCTTGCTATTGGTTTTATTGCTTTGTTTGATTCTTTATTACCACGTGTGGTCCCATGGTCCTATTGAAGGCCAAGGGTCCAGGGCCACAGTTCGCCGCTGACACAAAATATACAACTAACCCTTCTAGAGCATCAGCTGACAAAATACTGTGGTACACTAAGCTAAAGTGTGTCTTAACAGAGGTAAAGAGGTAGTACGATACCTGCTGTCTGCTTCTCAGAACCTGTGCCAGGTGTTTCCCCACCTCGGCTGAGCGGTTCAGACAAACACACCAGGGGTTGTCAATGACGCTGGCTGCTGCCAGCAAAGACGCGGGCCACGTCAGAGCCGCCACGATGCCTGGACAGTGTCATGGTGTGAGAGACATCAATGTAAGGGTCAATACAACAACAGGACAATAGCTAGATAACATGGTCTGAATTGTTTAATAGAAATCAACGCATTACCTGCAATCAACGCAACAATAGCATTGAGTTTTTACCTCCCATATCACACATCACAATGCTTTACTACAAGCACAAACACTCCTAAGTGCTTCCTGAATGACCATCCTCCTACCTGAGAGCACTGTGTACTTGAGCGCTTCCTGGGCCACCATGCTGACTAGCCCATCCAACAGAGAGGCCATGGCTGAGCCCAGATCCCTGAGGAAACGGGACTCCCACACCAGGCAGTACTGTTCTCCGCACTCGCCCAGGCTGCACCACGGGGCCTGGAACGAACCTGGAAGACAGGCAGTTGTGTTTTTATGTAAGGAAGCGGCTAAGCAGCACTTGTAAGTGAAGTGTTTTTAGCCAGAGTATGTGAAGGGGGTACTAAGCTCGTTACTGAGTGTATTTTTTAGTGGGGGAAGAGCGCTGCATCGTTTTATGTAAAAGCAAAACGTGGTTTGCATGATCTCAGGTGGACACTCTGCTGGTATAGTTTTAAAACATTATATGCAGGACTTTGCTCAAGTGGAGTAGGCTGTATTTTCAACATAAAAGCCAAAAAGGTAACAGCAGCTCCATGAGCACTGATCTCAATTTTCTTTTTCCTTAAACACACACTCAACTCAACTCATTCTAGTACACAGCATTGCTTATAGGGCTTAGACCTCAGCTGATAGTTTACCCTTATTCCAACTGAGACACTTAAATGACACCTTGACTCCTTCTACGTACACTTAAGCTCATTCAAGTCCTTAAACTACAACTCTCACTTCAACACCTTTCATTGCTCACACTGAATTTTGCCCCCTTTATCCCTTTTCTACTATTCCAAATATTCATACTCCTTCAGCTGCTCATTCATACAGAGCCATACTTACTGTATTTACCACTGCAGAGCCAACCTGTCACGGCGATGGTCAGGTGAAGATGCTTCCCGGAGCTCAGTGGCAGGAATTCAAATTCCTCTATCGCCCCAACACACCTATTCATCTTATAGCCTGGAGAGACAACATAGGAAAATGAAATAAAGGTACAGAAGAGCAAAAATCAAGTAGATATAAATCAATAGATATAAAAATGAGGGAACACCACAAAAAACGTGTATTTATCAATTTGAGTCAAACTTCCAAAGGTGCTAACTTCTTTCTGTACACAATCACTTCTAATCCAACGCTCTTACCAGTCAATCCAGCTCCTGCTGCTCCAAACAGGGAGGCCATGATTGCAATGCCAGTGGCTGAGCCCAGAGCGGCAGCCCCTCCAGCCCCCAGCACAGCACTGGCCCCTGCTGCCACCAAGGGGGCTGCCAGCCCACCTGTCACACCTGGCAAAGGCACAAAGAGCGCTGTCAGTACAGAAAAAAGCCGGTCAGTGCCAATATCTGTAAGGTGAAGCAGTTTACGGAAGGAAGAATACAACTCTCACACAGTGTGTGGTTAACTGATGCAAGATGCAATCGTCATGCATTATTCTGATAGTCTTAACACTCTGGTGATTTCATTATCAGTTGATTAGTTTATCAAAGTCTATGCGTCCACACAAGATACTAGATGTTTCAAATGTCCATTTCAAGTTTTCAAAAACACTTGGAGCAGGAACAATCACCAATCACAGTTCCTCCGCCCACGGTGGCTAGTCCAATCAGGAGGTAGCGTCGTAACTTCCGCCCTCTTTCTCTCCTCAGCCGCCGGGAGGACTCCTCTCTAATGGAAGCAGAGTCCGACAGATCATCTGCATTACTTGAAATATTCATTGGCTCTAAAAATAAAAAATGTCAAATGACTACTCTGGCGCAGTTAAGATGACATCTTGAAAACAATAAACTGCTTGTTTATGCCACACAGCTATCTTCCTGCTATCATTTTGGATACAAGTGTGAGTGCCACACACAGGGTTTGTGTAGTTTAAACAGTCCGACACACACAAGACTTGGCAAAAAAGAAAAGCTAAGACTGAACATATTGTCATTTAGCATTTTTAATGGACTGAGGTTTCAGGTTTTTAACACCTCTTGCAATGAAATGAAATTTCCTATAAAAGGCTCAGTCAGATTCATCTATCATCCTCTGGAGTGCCATAAAAAAGAGCAAATCTGTAAAAGAATGAGAAAATAAATGTGGAAATATAAATAGGAATACATAAATGTAAACGATAATAAGAGAATAAAGAATAATTATAAGCATTTTCATTTATTTATAGGGGAAAAGCAAAATCAATAGGGAAAAGAATAAGGAAAATAAAAATAAATAAATGACAATATATTTTTTTTAAATTAAAAATATATAAATATATACAAAAATAAATGAACAAATAAATGTGAAAATAAATTAACATGATTATAAATTATTATCTTATATTTCCTTATTTGTCTTTATATTTCCAATTGTTTATTTACTTTTTTTATTTATTCTTGTATTTATTCTTCTTTATATTTCCACATTTATTTTCTCATTCTTTTACAGATTTATTCTTTTTTTTAAAGGGCACTCCTATGACTCCATATCATCCATCCTTCCATAACTTACTCGCTCTCCTCTCCTCCTTCCCTCAGCCTCTCTCCCAGCGTTTCCTCAAACTCCTCCAGCTGCTGTGGAAAGACTCGAAGCAGACAGCTGACATGGCGGACGAGAACCCTCGCTCTGGCATCATACTGGCCTGCGTGCATGACAGACCATGAATGTTAGAAAGTAACTTAAAGTAGATAGATAGTAGATTAATGCATCAAAGGATTCTTACCGTCTTTGACAGAAAAAGACACCAGATCCTGTAACACAAAGTGAAAGCTGATTATAATAGGACATACAATTAGTACAATACAATTTAATTAGTTATTAAAACAACAACAAAAAAGATTGACTGTTATGTTAGTATGTTATGTTGTATCAAACCGCGTATCATATATTGATTATGATACGCATTCTATGTAGATTTTTATAATCAATAATAAATAAATTGCTGCTCCAGTTCTTTCTACTGTCTACTTCTTTTTCTCTTCACTTTTATACTGCATATATCTTTGACTCAGTATTTCTGTAGTTATTCCAATTACACATTTGTACCTAATATGTTTTTTTATTGCACTAAATTACAGTATGACAACCCATTTGCACTTAACTTTCTGTTCTACGTGTCCTCTGCCACATTTCTATTTGCTGTTGCAACAGAATTTAATTTCCCACATGGCGCATTACAGTTTAATGTCATCCATCAGAGTGACAAAGACCTGTATGATGGGGGTGGCCCCAGCAGCCAGCAGTGGTTCGGCCTGTAGGGTGGAGAGGAAGGTGTCGGAGCCCTCGAAGCCCAGGCCTGACAGGAATGCCCCCATAACCGGCATCACCGACTCATCCAGATCCAGCCAGCTGACCAAGCCCTGCAGATACTGCTCCCTGAACACACTGAGAAACATGCAACTGCTCATTCCCTCAGGTCAAATAACAGTTCAGTTAAAGCATTATTATTCACAGTTCAGTTAAAAAGTTATGAATCCAAATGGTTATTCACAAGTGTAAGAAGAAAAAGCTTTCAGAAATGTTTCATTTGTGCTGAAAAAAAAATTATACCATGATTTCTTAGAGGCTACTGCTGCTCACTTTATAAATAAATTCAAAATCAAACCTTTGAAAATGTATGGATGCCTGAGGCTTCTTAAAGACTGTGTAAGAATCCCTCTCATGCCCACTTAAATTTGACCTTGGTGGATGACCATGTGCACAACTGCATGTGCAAGTCCAAATTTTCATCATTATGGAGAGCCTAGGTCAATTTATCTAAGAAGCCATGTGTAACTAAAATATAATCAAATCAAACGTATTCAGGACCAGTATCCCCTTTATACTGTGTGTTTGTTGAAATGCTGTAGATGTATCATCAGTTACTTATTAATATGTTAGGGGGCATTAGAGGAAGGTGGATGATATAGTTTTAGCTTTACAGAAAAAAACTGGTACTCTTCAACACAATGGCTACATTGATATTACTATTGATATTGATATTACTGCAGAATGATGACATCATGATGACATTATCCTTCATTGCTCTGTTACCTGTTTTCAGGTCCAGTAAACAGCTGGCCCAGAGAGACGCCACACAGCGCAGCATAAGCAAAACGGCCCTGTTCAGTCAGCTGTCTGCTGATAATTTCCTCTGGGCTTTGGTGGTCACGTGGGACATCTTGTGTTGCTCCTGCCCCCCCTGGGTCTAAGGTGATAAATGGACAGAGCTTAATTATTAACTGTGAGGTAGCAGTTTGACATATTACGACATATTAACGACACATTAATCATAAGTAAAAACCTCAAAGATATGGTATTTGTACTTGGAGGGTATATAGACAATGTTTAAGAAAGGTGTGATATTATTTTAAATGTTGTTTGGTGGATCACCTACATGCCGAATTTACCAGAAGACCCCAATGATTGATATGATATGTCATATTCCACAAGATATTTTACCTATGTGACCTATGACAAATGTAGCATTAGACTGGCAGATTTGTTAGCGTAGTTTAGTTTGACGTTTCGTTCTAGTCTTGCGAAACTAGGTTACGTTTTGTCTAAAAGTGCTTCTCATCGTGTCTCTGATGAACTGACCTGAATTCAACACACAGAGGCTGCTAAAATGTGTGTGACCCACTTGATTGTTCAACATTCCTTTTAGCTATAACTTAAAATAAAGCCAGTCTAACTTAAACCAGTGCATGTCAACACTTGCGCTAGCTGCTAAAAACAGCTGGCTGATAGTAGCCGTAACTTACTGCCGTTAACTAGCTAACGGTTCAGTGGTAACTTTTCATAACGTCGTCAAATTTAACAACGTACTTTACTACCGCACTGAGGATAAATAATAAACTAATTCTAAATGGTACCTGGGGCCGTACTGCTCTGTCTTTCCTCCATGGCCATGAGTTAGATGTCTCAACTCTGCGTAGACTGAACTTTTGTTGCCTTAAAATGCTCCTCCTGAGCTCTGACATCTGATAATGACACGTTAATATACGACATTGACACGTTCAAACGCGTTGAATGATGACAGTTATTCCCAAAAAAACACCAATACAACAAAACCATTTCTTGTGGATGTTTTAATGTTAGATATCAACTCACACAGAGCTACTGTGTGCTGGGTTGATAAAATGAAGGGAAGAAACGTACATTAAAAACACGTTTGGTGACATGATTTACTTCCTTTGGGAAAGCTGCTGTATATATCACTGTTACCGCTAAACAAATAGCACTGCCTCTAAAATGCAGCTTGCTATGTAACGATAAAAACATTTTGGAGTCATTCACGTGGTTGTTCAGAATTTAATGTTAATATTTTCGACTGCATGTGAAGGCATCATTTGTTTGCAACTTTTGTGGGACGTAACCATGGATGTAACTTCCACGTACCATTAGAACAGAGCAGGGGTGTATTCACGACTGAAACGTTTTGGAAGGTTTTTGTTAGAGAAATTTACGTTGATGAATTACACATCTTTAGGCCAGGAATGGACAGTTATGTGCCACAGGAGGCTAAACCAAAGCCTCCAGCTGCTGGTGTCACTGATTAGCACTACTTCACAGAGAAAAGAGGAAATACATCCCCCTACAAGATCCAAAATCAGAGGTAGTGCAACTACTGGCCAGTAGGTGTGAGTGTAACATTTATTTTCTACAATTCTGACTCCACAACCCTGATTATAGCAATTCTTATTGTTAATCACTTCAATTAGATGAATGGTTACTCTTTTCAAAATGTAGATTCAAGTTTAATAGTAAAACAATAATTTGACTTTGTAATTTGTTCGCCTTCTATTGGCTTGGTTCTATGGGACCCAGAAAAATGCTTTTTCTCAGATCTATGACAGGACATCAGAATGAGGACGGTTGCCTGCCAACCACTCAAGGAAACAGCTTCACTCAAGGACATGGTCATGGAAGCACACTGGAATCATTTGATTACATGTTGCCAGTGGCAAAGAATGCAACAGAAAATGCCACTGTTCAATGGTGTGTGGTTAATACATGGGTTTTGAAAAGTGACAAGGGTCACAAGCATAAAGGGAGAATAGACCAAGGTCAATGCATTTGAAATGACTGGGATTTAATGGGATTCTGTGGTCATCTTGTTTATGTGCAAGAGGACATATGAGCTATGAGTCATACAGTTGCATACCAAACTATATGGTATAGTATAGTATAGTTATTACGGTACAGTATCGTAAAGTATAGTACAGTATGTGTAGTATTGTATAATATAGTATAGTATAGTTATTACAGTGTAGTGTAGTAAAGTATAGCACAGTATGTGTAGTATAGTTTAATATAGTATAATATAGTATAGTAGTAGGCTATGTGTAGTATGGTATAGTGCAGTAAAGTAGCATGATAAAGTATAGTATAATATTATTCAGAATATTAGTATAGTTAAAGAATAGTAAAATATGTATAGTATATTGCAGTATAGTAATGTATAGTACAGTATGTGTAGTATGGTATAGTGAAGTACAGTATAGTATAGTACAATATGAATAGTATAGTATAGTATAGTAAAATAGTACATAAAAATGAAATATAGTAAAACTAAAAAACATTTATCATCAGTGACGATATCTGACAGTGAGAATATGATTATTCACTTAAGAGTTAAGTGCATTTTTAATACATAGTCTGATTCAGTGCATGTCAAGGACTCTAAGCAAGAGCCATTGTGCGTCAACCTACGCTTTATTTTCTTATACAGTACACACCTTTTCATACACACTCTCTGAATACTGTTCTGTTGATCTCTGACTTTCTCTTGGGTATTCTCCGACTGGTTGGCTGCCCCTCTCCCACTCCTTTCCCATCTGCCTCATCGGCTCCAATTTACTGTATATACTTGGCACCGCTCTCATCTCCCTCCGTGCTTCCCAGTCTGAATTCTGTGCAGTGACAAGAGAGCGAGGCAAATACCGGAAAAGTGTGCAAGGTCGCATTAAACATCCACCAGGTCTTTGTGTGGAGGAACTGTTAGTACATTGTGGGTAATTTGTCAAAATAACATCCTCGCCTTGTCACAGAGGAATCTCCAAACCTGCATGTGCTGTATTTGTCTGTGTCTGAAAGGCATCCTGTTTATACAGCCACTGAACAGTCTCTAGTGTATCATAAACAAGACTTTATATGTAGCAAAGCCACAGCTTGATTGCAAATGATAAACAACAGTGCGTCTTTATTTGGAATATTTTTCTTGCATAGTATGAATAATGATTTCTACATTAAACACAGCAAGTAAAACATATACAACTAACTACTGATGATACACAGAGAAGAGGCATTGTGAGAGGACCCATATGAGTTCTCCTTTCAAAGACTTGCCCTGTTCACCTTGCCTAGACTTGTAATCAGGGAAAAGTAAAAGCCCTGAGTCTGACTTTGGAATTCTCCAGTGTTCAAAAACAGCGATAGAAAAGATAATAAAGTGAACTCCTGCTGTACCTTGCATAAAAATCAGGCTATTTGTACACCTGTGCTCAACGTCCATGGTAAACAGTGCTTTCATTTCTGCTCTTATCAGCGCATTGCCTTTAGTTTGTGTTGCTATGATGACATTAAAATAACTAAACAACTCTCTTGAAATGTATTATTACACTTTACCAGTGTTTTACATTACTAAATATTGCATGGGCTGCAACACTGTGACAATACACTGCAAACTTGTGTTTAGAGCTGCAACAATTAACTGATAAATTGAGTAGTTGGTCGAAAAAAAATATCCGCAGCTATTTTAGTAATAAATTAATCATTTCAGTCATTTTTAAAGCTGAAAATTATCAAACATTCACTGGTTCCAGCTTCTCAAATGTGAGAGTTTGATGCTTTTCTTTGTCTTATATAGTAAACTGAATATCTTTTGGGTTTTGAACTGTTAGTTGAGCATTTTGAAGACGTCGCTTTGGGGTCTTTTTTTGACATTTTGTAGACTCAACCATTAATTGAGAAAACAATCAGCAGATTAATCGATAATGAAAATAATTGTTAGTCCCTACTTGTGTTTATCTTAAACATCCTTGCAAATGCATAAATCCCTTGCCATGCAAATATTATTTTATAAATTTAAAGCCACCACGTGTAAATTTGAAACATGTCTGCATTTGGCACCCCCCCCCCAGTGGAAATATAAAACATTACAGACAAACAAAAACGTATGCCATCAGAATAATTTGAAAGCTAATAATAATCACATAAGAATCCTACACATAGTGGCTTTAACTCATCATTTCATACTTTGAACACCCTCTAACTACTTGTGTCCTTCCAGATACAGTGCAAACCTCTTATAGTGATCACGTCTGACTGGGTCAAATTGATATAAGTGGATGATTATTATAACCAATTGTTTTTACTTTTTCTTTATTTCTCATGCAGATTACCATCTAATTTACATTAGCATATTTATTACATGAATATAAAGTAATGAAACAGACAGCTTCACTATTTGATTAATTTTATTGACTGTTTCAAAATACAGTACAGCTGTTTCAATTTTTTTCAAATTACTGTACAAATTAAATGACTGTACTTAGCGTAGTACTTACTGTAGCCTGTGGAACATCAAGTTTTGCCGCTGCATCTCTTTGGCTCGTTTTTGGCAATTTGTCATATTAAGCTTCGAGGAGAGAACGTTTTTCATTGAGAGAAAATGACTTTCTTTTTCTTGTCATGAGTTCAACGTGCACACTGCACCGGCCTCAGGTAAAAAAATTTACTGTTGTTTCAATTATTTTTTCCATATCTTGTCATGTATGAAAAGACCCAAAACGAATGACTATAAGCGAATTATTTAAACAGCGTTTATGTAGGAATGTACATAGATGGAAGATGGATCTGTAAACTGGAATATTTTCAAATCCTTAGACTGCTCCCTGGATTGTTTTCTTCTGTTTCTGTGACATTCAGTGACGTCAGTCATGGCTTTCGAATGCACCACCGTAAAAATATTTCTCTCATTCTCTTTACTGCAAAAATACACATTGCTTATGTCATCTCTTTTCAGTAGGTAAGAAAAAAAGTCCAAGAGGTCAGAAAGTAAGACTTCAAAATGACATAAGAAGAGTCTACAGACACATAGTCGTGAGGCTGTATATTGGCACAGTGGTCCTTTGAGCTAAATGCTAATGTTAGCATGCTAACATTAGCACGATCCAACAGTTGCTGAGATGTTCAGACTGACATTAGACTAGGCCGCTAGCGTGGCTGATAAAAAGAAACTGGGGTCAGAGATAATTAAATAAGTTGAGTGAAGCTTTGACAATTGTAGGTATACATTACTGCCTCACAGTCATGGTACTGTTTTCAAACGCAGAAGCTTGAGCAAACTTTCCATAAGAAGACAAACTCTTTAACCTAACCAGCAGCCTCCTCGTCACACATCACCCATCGATCTCCCTTGGGCTAAAACTCCTCTTCCCTCTTGTACTTGAGCTATGTCACACAACCTGCTGGTGTGTGTGCTCAGTCTTACAATGGATTACTCATTGAAAAGCAGACAGGCAGAGCTTGCGCCAGACAAGTTCAAACACAACACCCCCCCTGTCTCCCCATACCATATCTCTAGCAGACAATGTCAGGTTTCTTCTCCTTTCTGTCACCTTGACATTCGACAGGAGGGGAGCTGAGAGAAACCGAGACAGCCGAGTGGACTGTGACCTGTGGGGCACTTTGGAGGGCGTGTTATGTGTGCGTACGGTAAAAAGAAAGAGCAGGAAGTCTGAAACAGATAACAAAGAGAGGCTGCTGAAACTCTGAGCATGTGCAGAATGTGCCTGGAAGTGAAAGGCACAGACTTAAGTGGGGAGGCAGCGGATGTGAATGACAGGTGATTGTGTTAATAGACAGGATGGGCCGGACAGCAAGGTTGTCATCCATCTGTCATTAAAGGACGGTGGGATGTTCATCACACCTGGTGAGGTGTTTGAGTAAAAGTTTCAGCCTCTCTCGTTAATCCTGGCCTCATATGTCTGCAGCACAAACATCAAGACTGTTGCTGATTTGACCAGAGATTGTAGCTTGTGACCAATATATGAGCCTTTGTGTACATTCTCTCTTTTTATTTATGCACTCCTTTAGAGCGAGCAGATATAAGAGAGGGGGTGGTTTGTCTCACTGATGGCTTTGATAGGTTGCCAGGTCCTCCCCCAACTCAACCTGCCCTAACAGATTCCACTGCGGATGCGCTTGTAATTACAACACATGCCTGCTTCTTTAAACCCTCAGACATACCAAAAAAGTGACTTCAGCTACCTTTTGTGTTCGTACGCATCGGCCCGTGTGTGCATTAATACTGTATATGCATGCATGCGTGTGCACCTCTGTCAGTGTACATGTGAGGGCTTGTGGGCGTGCTTGTGTCTGTGTGTTTGTATACTATGCAGGAGTGTTACTAAGGGTGGAAGGCAGCTGGGACTGCTGAGGAGGGAGTGTGTGGGGTGAGGAACAATAAGAGGTCGAGGAATCACAAAGGGAGGAGAGAATGGAGAATCCAGCTGCTATCCACTGTGGCCAAAACACTTTGGAGAACCAGCTGAAAGGAAGATGGTGAAAAAGAGAAAGGACACTGATAGGCCTGCTATATTAAAAACAGTTCGGGAGAGGGATGATTAGAGAAAGAATGGAAAGAAAATAAAGGATGAGTAGAAATATGGCTAGAGAACGTGAGGCAAGGAAGAGAGGAAAGGATTTATTAGAGTCCTTGTGATGTGAATACACACTTCAGCACAGCACTGGATTGTGGTTGTCTGTGTGTGTGAGAAACGCCTGTTACATCCAGCCGACTGTAGCCTATCCTCCTTCCCACAGGCTGCGTGAGTGCAGCCAGTGCTCGGAGAACTCTGACATCGATGAGTCACCACCACTGACCTTTCTCATGTGGTCTCTGTGTATTGCGAGCATTAGAGATTCTTTGAGCAGTTTGTGCTTTTGGATGGAAGTCATTTCATACAGTACAAGAGAGCACTTTGGGGCACACTGAGGCTGTGAATGGAATTTCCTTTTTATATTGCTGAACTATAGTCAACAAAGCAGTTACTCTATTTAGACGTTTTGGAAAAGTAGAGTCTTTCCAGAGGACTTCAGGCTCACTAGGGGTAAAGTTTCTCACATGCCGCTGGAGTCAGACCCTACTGTGCTGTTAAAATTACCCATAAAATGTTCTTTCACTGAGCTTCTTCATAAATCATGGGATTCTATACCTCAGGTGGTAGATGTAATCAAATCTTTGCCATCAGCCAGCCACCTTTCCGAAGTTTATCCAACTTGCCCCAATCAGTTTGTGTTGATACTGAGCCAGAAAGACAAGTACATTTATCCACTATAAATAAATGATGTCCCACTGCCAATGCTCAACACAATGAGACCATTATCTGAGCAGAGCTCTCAAGAGGAGCCAAGCCAGCTATAGAGAGAACCTCCATCGACCCAACTTGGCAGAACCGGAGGCAGCCTGTGACATTTTACTGTGGAAACTTGCAGTGGGTGTTGGCCTCACCAGTGTGGAGACTCACTGACTGTCGATTATTGCAAAACAGATGTTCTAACTAGCGAGATGGAGCTAGCTGTATACCCAGTTTTACTCCAAGACAGTGAGCAGGCACGGGTGCTTCTGTCCAAACTTAAATATACACTCTGATTTAATCTGTGAAAATATGGTGCTGCCTTGAACTGGATGGTTGCTTGTGTTTAATGTAACTTGTCGTATTTGTTTAGGGAAAGCAAAGATTGAGAGTTTCCCTGGATGCAGTTAGGTCTTGAGTTCTTGGAACTGGATATATCAGCAGTTTCGTCTAGAGGCAGCGTCTTACTGAACCAACATTTCGTTCTGAATTTTTCTGTCTCAGATTGGAGCTCCTCAACTATATAACCTGGCAGGTTTTAATACAAAACAAAATGTTCTACAAGTTAAAAGCTTAGGAAATGCCTTTAGACACAGCTTAAAAGACAAAACCCACTGTAGACATACACAGGATGCTCATCAGAGGAGGCAGGAAAGTACCACTGACGCAGGACCGGAGGTGTCAGTGTTGCTCAGGAAGGCAGTGGGCACTTGGCTCATTTCTGGTCTTCTGCACATCCCAGTGATGGGAAGTCCCTCCGACTTCCCTGTCTGTATTTTTAGTTGGACTTTTATTTATGTGTTGTGTCAAAACCCACTACACGGGAGGCCAAATAGCGTTCTTGGCTCTGCGTTTGAGCTGCTTGCCTGAAAGGTCCAAATGTAAATTCTGCTAAGTATTTTGTCTGTTTCACTCTTATCCAGCATCCCTTGGATTTATCTCACTTTTCCATCATTCTCATACCTGCATCACTCCTTTTTCCTCTCCCTAATCTCTCTCTCTCTCCTTAATCTGTGTTTCATCCAGCCTGTACTTCTTCATCTTTTTTATCTTTATGATGCAGTTTCTATTACTGAGAGAGGCAACATTTCTGCTTTTATTCCTCAAATCTTCACAAAAACCATGCTTTGCTAAAAACCAAACCTCGAATACCATAGACTAGCAAAAAGGAGGAAAACACTGGCAAATATAGATCTGTGGAATTCACTCAGCCACTGACATTGGCATTCCAATATGTAGCCAAACCCTCTGCAGCCAAAGTTTTAATGGGTAATTACAAGTAGGCTGCTATTATGGGCCAAAGTTACAAGAGACTGTATAAGAGGCTGTAACTCAGGCTGCTTACAGAGTGTTTCAGGCTTCATCCCCCACCCAAAGGATGTGCTGTTTTTCTTTATTTCCACGTTATCACACCCTCAGTGTTGTGATGAACAAAATGTCATAAACTCTTCCATTGCCTAAATGACATCTCACTGTTTTCGCCTCTCCTCCCGCTCCTCCTAGTCCCTCTGCTGCTGCCTTGCCCAGAGCTAAAAGGTCACGTTTACTGTGCTGTTGCACTTTTTTCCCTCTTGAAGAACTTTTAGTTGTCATCCCACCAGGGCTATGATGGTATGTGAAAATGAGCAGAAACAGATCCCTGTTCAGGTTGCATAATCTGACACACTGATTGAGGCAGTGGAGACAATGTGCTGACATGAGACTGTGTTGGGTGGAAACAGCTGGCAATGTCTGTGGATTTTAGCGCACTGTCAGTCAGCTGCATGTAATCTGTCACTGCACAGCTCATGCAATGCTTGACATGATGGAATACATACAGAAATGTCTTCACATGCGTGCACACACGGTCATGCAAAGAGCATACACTCAGAACATGCTCTGTGCACATGCATGTTCAGCTATTTACTGCTCTCTCACACACCAGTGCCAAGTTGTTCCAGGTGGGGGTATACTGTCTGTATCTAACTGATTTACAGCTTTTTTAGAGTGTAAAAAAAATAGCTCCCAGTAATATCCAAACAGCACAGTGTCGTTGACCACAGACTTCGGGGGCCACATGCGCATGTGAGAACTTGTTCAGCCCTGGAGGGGAGTTACACAAAAACCGCAGAGAAATTAATGTTGCATGTCTGTTGTGCAGTAGCAGCAGGGTGTAAATGGATCATGACGCAGCAGGGAACTTGACTTCGGAGTTCAATTTTAGCAACAGAGCATAAAACAAAAGTGTTCAGAAACCAGACTGCCAAAGTCGTTTTTGTAAATGTGTATAAAACGAACAAACGGTGACTCACGAGCCACAAGCATAATAAAGTGCTTTTATACGTGCTCTTTTTTTTTAAACATATTTTTTTACATGGATGATTGCAATAAAATACAGGTCAGACAGAGCTATCATAATGCTTACCAATCACTGACCGCACCGGAGTGTTTAGTTTCTAGGTGTGTGTATTGGGAAGGGTGTGTTTATTGTCAATGTCTCACTGGAACAAAAGAAGTATTTGGACACGATGCCTCACAGAGGAATCCAGACCTTTGAATTCCTGCATCCTCTCACATCCATTCTTCCCCTCCTACCCCCTTTGTTTCTTTTTTTTTGTTTCTGTCTGGCACACAAACACACTTATACACACACATACACACACACACACACACACACACACAGAGTTGGCCCTGTGTGACTCCATGCAGCCTGTGCTAAACTGTCCACTCACTTCACTTTCTACATGTAAATCTTACTTTATTTTAAAAGGCTGAGTGGTTGACCTCAGAAAGTAGCTTATACATGCAAAGCTGTTTCCACTCCAGGACTACGTGCTGTATAATTTCCAAGACGCACTCCCTGTGGTTTGAATGCTACAAGTATTTGTGGTCTCTCTCGGTGAAAGAGTAGTTACTTAATCTATTGGATAGCTGAAATTCTTGGTTGTCTTCACCACAACAAATATTCAGAAAATAAGTTAAAGGTAAATGTTACTTGCACTGTCTGAAGACCAACTCAAGGTGTATAAAATACATCAAGAAGGGCATTTCAGCAAAGATATATAATATTTATTTTTACAAATGTATGAATTTATGCCCTTATTTCTCTGTTATTCCCAGTAGACTCCTCTTTAGGTGATACTTCCCTAATTTCAAAGACTCGTCAGCAAAAATGTAAAGTGAGTTTTTAGAGGGTTCTCCATTTATATCCCTGCTAATAAGGTAACATGAAGACTTAAATCTAATTGTGGCTCAGATCCAAGGTGTTGACGCCCGGATGGTGAACACAGCCCTACTTACTATTCTGAGTTACTGGGGAGAGAAGGGAGGAACACAAGACAGTCAACAGGTTTCAAGTCAGAAAAGGGAAGTTGAAGCAACTTTACCTTCAAAATAAAAGCACATTTTTGTCAGCTATGTCAGTGACAGCTGGCAATTGCTCTGATTTGTCTGTTCTTCCATTTTACAAAAACACCTCTGCTATATGGACGGCTATAATAACCAGACGTCATTGTTAGTAGTGTGTTTATGATCAAGTCTCTGTGTCAGAGGTTTCTATAAACGAAGTTGTGGCAAAGTTGCTGAATATATTATATAGGGTGGCGGTAACAGCCAAGAAATGCAGCAAGAAGACGATAGTTAGAAAGTAAACGTGGATGGTAAATGGTAAATAATGAAGGTTTGGAGGAAAAAATATCAGCTTTGCAAATGTTTTATGAGGAAGGAAATGCCGTCAGCACGTTTGTTAGGCCTTATGGATACATACAATGCATTCTGGTAAGAAACACTGAATGTAAGAAGAAGGAAACTCCACTGAGCACTTTTAAGATAGCATATATTATATATGTATTTTAACATAATATACATAATATAAATTATAATGTATTGTTCTAAAAACTTAACTAGACAACATTAAATCAGCTACAACGTTAACATCCTGTTAATGCATCAATAATAAGAATCAAATATAAGATACACAATAATATAACACGCTGAAAGGGACCCTTCTGCATTACAAATACTTTGTTACACTTTGTTGAAAATATTTTTTTAACTTTTATTTAAGTAAAATTTAGAAAGTAAAATTACATGATGAAGTATTTTTACATTGTGGTATTACTATTTTACTTACTTTACTTAGGCTACTAAATGCTTTATTCCTCTGCTGGCTAAAGCCATGGATTTAACCACAATGTCATCTTTCGATAATCACAACTATAAATACTATAAAATCTAACTTGTTCCATCTGAGACAAAGTCCATGAGTGTATTTTGGCAGCCCATGCCTGAGCAAATGAGAGTTTTATTTTGAAAGTTTTGCCCAGAAAGCTTTTAGCTTTAGCTTATTTACTTCTCGCGTGCTTGATATTCGTGTCCTGAGCGCAAGCGAAGCGCATTTAAGCGTCCAGACTTCGCGCACACGGACTGAAGTTTTGAGTGCAGTTTAAGTTTAACTTCCAGCGTATCCAGTTACCGAGTGGATGATCAACGGAGAAGAAATAATGTGACTCATATAAATTATGCTCCTGACTGTGATTTACTGACTGGGAGTGCGCTCCTCCGGGCTGCGGTGGATATATGGTTGACTCAAGAACCCATAACGTTTGTGTTATAATTTGCCTCGGTGGAACCAACTCATTGATATCGTGATGGAGAGCCACATGTCGTTGACATGGATGCTGCTGTGTCTGCTCCTGCGGCCGTCGGCTACACAGAACCCCGCACCTGAAGGAGGTAAGCTCACCTCTGATCGTTGGTCCAATGTAATCCAAATTCGATAATGTAATTTTTTAGCATTATAGTAGAGAGAAATGGGAAATCGATTTGGAGGCCACCACTGAAAAAGTAAAACTAAAAAAAATCAAATGAAACTTATCTGTAGGCTATTTTCAGGACCAATATTCACTTTAAGATCATCTAAGAACTACCCACAATTACCAAATATCTTCTCAGTCATCACACAACTTTAACCCCAGTTAATATAAAGTGAGTTTGTATGTATTGGTGGCACATAATATGAGATGCAATGACTTTGCCTTTAGAAACCGATGGATCAGGGTGGGGCCGATATTACACGGGTGTTCTCAGTGAAATGGCATGACTCCAGGTAATGAATTGTCAGTTGATGAAATCCACAGCCCAGGGCAGTGGTTCACAGTACGAGGGGCACATGCATAGGGACCACCCAGGCGTCCTGTGGAAGGCTTCAGGTTGAATTCCCAGATTATTGTCTGTTGATGAAACCTCTTGGCATTGCACCAGTGGTTTCCAAGGGAATTACAAAGCTGAGACATAGTTATATTTTAATTATTACATTCATTAAAGTAAAGTAAAGTAAAGCTGTTTATGTCTCCCAGTTATCATCAGTTCTGATCAGTGACTACAGATTTGCAATTTGATTCATGAACACAACAAAACAAATGTTCAATCAGCCATTACTGCAGCGCTTCCTTTACACCCTGTGGTAAAGCTCATGAGCATGCAGTGTCTGAGAGGCTAAACTTGGTGGTGGCGACACTGCAGACTGAGTTAACATAGTAGTGAGTGAGATGCTGTCACCTTATCCATCCATTAATAGGGACCTGATGAGACTGAACTAACATAGCTTACAGTAATTGGGCTTTTTATAAGTGGACTAGCTGTTATTACTGCCATCCTCGTATAATAAAGAGCTTGCCATCCCCCATGACCCACACCCACAGAAAGAGAGGGAACATGTTGCCATACCACTGGATGGCTGTTAGTTTGATGATTCTTATTCTTGTCTGGCTTTGTAAGATGTTCTGTAAAATTCAAATTCCTCTAATCTTCTGCAGCACACCGCGTGTGTAAATGTGTCTTTCGTCGTCCTCATATTCATGCTACACTTCTGCACATGCAGCCCACAAAACCTATATTGTTCAAGCTGAACTGTGCATGTGTCGGTGTGTGAGGCTCACGATATGTACCCATGTGTTCAGCAGGTTGCCAGACCTGCTCTGCTACCGTAGTGTTTTACTGGGGCCCCTTGAGGTTTTACGCCTTCATTTTTCCACCATCACATCACTCAAGTGCTAATAGACCACCAATAAATCCGATTTATTCTACATACGATGAAACATGTGGGTTTTTTTAGATAAAGACATGCCTGCACAAAGGTAGAGGTAGGGGGCTGTGATATGGAGCAGCCCCCCCCCCCGCTCCAAAGTCCAAACAACAGGACAGATGTAAGGAATTCTTTTAGGCTGATGGATGCCTCGCTGCCTCCTCAGGTTTCAACACCTCCAAATCTTATCCACACCATATCTCACGTGTTAAACATTCAAATATTTACAGTAAAAAGAAAAAAGAGGCATCCAAAGAAAATAAGAGTTTCCACAGTGACATACACTGTAAGGTAGCACAATCCATGCAATAAATAAGTGCCCTTCCTTTTGTTGTAGGTGTAAGTGTTGCTGTCAGGAGACACATGTCAGTGTTCTGGTACAGGAGATGTGTATGAAGTGTTTTGGTTATTGCATTAATAGTGCATTTTGGATGTGCGATTAACTGTAAGAAGAGTTTAGAAAAAGTGAGCTCAGTATAGAGAAATGTGTGTAATCTAGAGGCAGTCTAAGGTTTTCATCTCTCTGTATATCGGTCTCTCACACTTTAATTCTTCTTTTCTCCTTAACCCTTGCTCTGAGATTTTAACAGTGGGCGTTTTTTTTCTTGGATGACTGCACAATCTGAAGATCAACTGCAACTAAATATTGCTTTTAGATTCTGTCTCTACTGTTGCTGTTTCTTTCTCTCTCTCTCTCTCTCTGCTCTGTATATGGCCATCCAGCATTCCTCTTCGTCTCTCACATGGAACTGCCCCCCCCAACCTCACTCCTCTCCTTTTAATGTCTTTTAGTTTCCCTTATCCCACCTCCTTTCTCCACTCCCTCTACCACTAATGCCCAGCGGCTACTGTCCCCCCCCCCCCCTGTTACGAAATATGGAAAATTAGGGGGGGAAAAAAAATCTACTTCCTGGCTCAGTGCTTGAACCCCTCTTATCCACCGTCCACTTCTGAAGTTACCATAATTTTGTAGTTCCTCTGTTTGTTTTCATTTCTTCTTATCTTCGCTGTAATAACTTGTTTCTTACTTGCTTCTGACTCTGTGCTTTCATGACAATATTCCCCTATAAAAGTTGGGTGACTGTGTTGTTCCAAGAAGGTGGACGGAGAAAAGGGAGGGAGATTTCCTGTGTGTGTGTGTGTGTTTGTGTCAGTGAAGCATGAGAGGGGACCTGTGGAAAAAGTTGTGGGAGTAAAAAGGAATCATAGAGGGAGTTGTATATAGTTCGTACTGATTTTGACTACTTGATTTGCATATGAATGGCTGTATTGATCTTTATTTTTCCTCCACAGTGCTGAACTGCTGCGAGGGTGATGTCCTCTTCTTATTGGATTCTTCAGGGAGTGTGTCGTCCTACGAGCACTCCCGCATGCTCACCTTCCTGTCTGAGCTCCTCCTCCCTTTCTCGCTGGGAGAGGACCAGGTGAGGGTAGGACTTCTGCAGGTGGGCACCCGACCACGCCTCGAGTTTGGCTTTGACACCCATAGAACCCAAAGTGGCCTCCAGGGGGCTTTGAGGAGCATCAAACCTCTCAGGGGGGACACCAACACAGTGGAGGCGCTGAGAATGGCAAAGGAGCGGGTGCTGAGACCCGGAGCAGCAGACGGGGCCCGGGCGGGGCTCCCAAGAGTCCTGGTGTGGTTGACAGATGGGGTGAAACCGGGTGATGTGATGGGACCAATGGCTGAGCTGCGGGAGGAGGGTGTGGCTGTGCTGGTGGTCTCCACTGGGCATGGCAACTATCAGGTGTTGAGGCAAGTGGTGACCCCGCCTGTGGAAGACCACCTGTACTTTGTGGACATCGATGATATGAAGATCATCACAGAGGACCTGCGGGATGCAATCATTGGTGAGTATGGTGTGGGTTAACTGGTGATTTTTGAGGTTTAAGGTATGGAGCCTGAGGTGTGCCACGAAAATAATTATTGATTTTTCATTGTTTGATAATTATCAAATAATTAATGCTTGATTAATTATCAAAATAAATATTTTTTAAATTGAATGACAAAATAAACATTTATTTTGTTTGATTTTACCTTTTGTTATTTCATTCACTAATGCGTCTGCCAATCAGAGCCCCTGTTACTTCCTTGTGGGTTGGGCTCATTTTTAGGTGCCACATTGCTTCCATGTCTTTAAATTAAAGCAATAACAACATAGAATATTAAAGCAGGAAACACATCTTCAGATGGAATTTGATTGTCAGACACTTTAGTAAAATGGAGTATTAAAATTCATTTTAAACCACTGTCATCAACCTTGTTTCCAGCTATATAAAGTAAAAGACTGATGAACCGACTATACGCTAACTGCCCAGCAGGACAAAGTTTGCAACTATAGCTGGTGAACATAGTCAAGCGTTTAGCTGCTACAGAGTACACGTATTTACCAGGTGACCAGAAACACAACTTCAAATTATTGATGATGTTGACCCGTGACTACTGGATGTGTAAATAGGCAACTGTATGCCAACTTTTGGCTATAAGGTCAATGTTGTGTCCTCAAGTGGCCAAAAAAAAAGACTGCTGCTTAAATGATGCTTAAACACTGAAAAGATGTATAATTATGCAGGTGGCACACTCCAGACTCCATATTATATTGAGTCATCTCTTCCAACATAAGTCCAGGTCATCCCATGTCCAACAATCATTTCTAGGATTCCTCTAAGTACATATTACTGTATCAAATCAACTTCTGGCTAGTTTCACCACACTATACAGTACACACCTTTGCCCAGGTTTTGAAATATCAGGATCTGAGATTTCTGCTGCCACCCCAATACAATGGATATAAATAAATTTAATTCATGTAGCTCAAAGCTTTCAAAAATGACATTTAAATTTAACAGCAACTTATATTTCCAGAAACAATGTCCTGTTTACTTTGTATAATCAATCATTATTTTTGCAAAGACACATTGTTTCTGCATGACTAGATACTACTAGAAGTATGTGAGAAAAATATTTTTTTTGTGATATGGGCAAACTGACCCTTTAAATACAAAGCTCATGAAGGAGCGAGACAACAGTAACACTAAAGCGGCCTAACCCATGTGTTTCGGTAACAGCAACACACTCATTCAAACAGCTACAGTCACACTAGCTGCCTGCCACTCATGCACAGATGTATTACATGTCTCTGTGCTTCTCCCTAATTCCACACATGCTCCTGAAGACAGAGAGACTGAATAGGAAGCCAGGACACTGAGAGTGTCTGTGTGCGTGTGTAAGGGTTGCTGTAATGAGATAGGATGATCTATTAATGGATTAATGATTCACTATGTCAGACATGATACATATATATATATATATATATTTATATATAGACCGGGGAGGTCACCCACTTTTCTGGCCAGATTAGGTGACTGCCATAACACTCACAAGGGACACCTCAGCAATTATACAGTATATACTGCAGCTGTAAGACATGATGCATAGTATAAATAAGGCTTGGGTACAACAAGGAGAAATGCACCAGTCCTTCACAGATATAAATGCCTCTGTGGTATTTGTTATTTTGTTGCAGGGCCTCACTGGGTTGGCTATTTCAAGTTGTCTTATTGCAGGGGTTATGAATGCATCCAGAAACCCAAGTCTGACTGTCTACGTGGGTGGCTGTCTGAAGTCAAGGCATTTTTAGCACTCTGTCTTGTCCCCTTCCCTGTCACCATCCTTTCTCTGTGTCTTTGCAGAATTATAACTTATTCCTAAATCCTGACAGAGCCATGCACGCACAGTAACTTAATTCATCTTTATCCTGCCTCCAACAGAGATTATCCGAGCTGAGCGAATCCAAGTCCGTGACGTCTCCTCCAACTCTGCCACGCTCCAGTGGCGACCCGTTCTGTCCGGTTTGACGGGCTACTACGAGATCCGCTTTGGTCCGCTTCCGACGGGAGGAGCGGGGGGTGGTGGAGGAGGTGGAACTGGGACCAGTCCTGGCACCGGTGGTATTCAATACCAGAGACTAACCCAATCTGTAGATTCCAGCAGTGCCAGGCTAACAGGCCTGAAGCCTGACACCACCTATACCGCCACACTGACCCCGGAGTCCAATGAACAAGCATTTAACAAACTGTCTGTCACCTTCAGAACAAAGCCAGGTTGGATGACATCCTATTTACACACTGTGTCATAACTCATAACTGTGTACTTTGCTACTTACTCTATATCTTTTCATTGGGTTGGTTGTAGTGCAAAAAGGCAAACATTCACTGGTTCCAGCTTTTATCTGTATTCCATTTTAAATTGAATATTTTGCTTTTTTTTTTTGAAGATTGCACCTTCGGAACTTTTTATGGGCATTATTCACTATTATTTGACATTTTTTAGGTAACGTTTTATTTTACCAGTCCAAATTTTCTCCCAAAACTTCCCAATAATCTGGTACTAACTATAGTAAAACAGGAAAAGCTCAGTTTAAACCAGAATAATATTTTTTTTATTATTCGCCTATTTTTGGAAACAATTTTTCATATATGTTGAATTCTATGCTTGTCTGTAGACACATTTTCACATTTTCACATGTTCAGCTGACCAGCTGTGCACTGACTAAAAGACTTGTAATGCTAGTAATTAACTGGAATGAATTAATTGGAAGTGTACCAAGTGAGTACTGTCTCTATCTTCTCTGTTCTTGTTCTAGTTATTAGGAAATGAATTGTAAATTACAAACCCATAAAATAAAGTGAGAAAATGATCATGGGTTGCAGCCCTAGTTTATTTTCCTCATATTATCTTATACTGACTCAGTGTTTTGTCTTGTCCCCCCACACACCAGAAGTGCTGAGCCCAGCTGTGGTAACGGTCTCTGAGTCGGGGCAAACCAGCGTTCGGGTGAGCTGGGGTCCTCTTCAGCCAGAGACGGTCACAAGTTATTACGTCGAGTACTCTGGCCTGCCCAGGGGAAAGCTCCACGCTGTCACAGTGGCTCGAACGCAGAACTCCACACTCCTCAGAGACCTCCAACCAGACACCACTTACTTGGTCACCGTTAGTGCCCGGCACGCCTTGGGCAAGGAGAAGGCCATGTCTGTCAAAGCGTGTACTCAGGAAGGTGAGCTACATGAAGAAAATGCAGTCAAACTTGGTGCTCCGTTTACTGCACACTAATCCTAATCCTACACAGCCTAGTCCTCTCTGGGTCTTAAATTTCAGATAATTACTAACAGTTCCATTCAGGTTTGACTACTCCAAGGGCAGTTCTGAGCAGCTAGAGGAGCTTGAGCCAATCATTTTTCTACTGTACGAGTTCTATTAAAGCATTTCTGTTTTGCTTTAGCTTCTACTTTTTTTTTTTTTACTGCTCTTCATTCATACTCTCTTCTTAGTTCTCTGTCCTTTTGAAATACACTCTGGCTAACATCTCCGTGGCCTCCATTTGCAGTGACTCCAGCCCTGGCAGACCTCCAGCTGACCACAGTGGGTAGTGACTCAGTGCGGGTCGACTGGAAGGGCAGTGTAGCCGGTCTGAGGGGCTACTGGCTTACCTGGGAGGGACGACAAAGCTCTGCACCTGGCCAGCGCTCTTCCCTCTATTTGCCGCCCGACTCTCTGTCAACGCGCCTCACACACCTCCCTCCACTGGCTAGAGTGTGTGTGTCACCCATTTACCGGACGGCGCGGGGAGAGGGACTGTGTTGCACGGCACAGTTTCATTCAGGTGAGTGGTGACAGGGTATGCAGCGAAAGTGAATTTTTAGAGTTAGTTGGGTCGATATTTACAGGAATATTAACAGTTTGGGAAATATACTTATTTGCTTTATTTCAGAGGGTTTAGCATTTACTACACAGCTAGAGCCATGATGCAATTAGCCTAGCTTAGCATAACAACTGGAAGGAGGAAAAACATTTAATTCGGCTCTCTCCAAAGTTAAAAAAATCCACCTAGCACACTAGCATACAAAACGTTTCTCATTTTTTAAAATCCATAAACAAAAAGTAATCAAATAAAAAAATATACACTGAACAACAAACAACAAACCACATGTTTGTTGTTTTTACATTTATGTTACAGTACGGATTAAACAAATGAAATACAACTTTTTTTCCACTGGTGAGCTTTAAAGGTGTTGGTAGGCAGATTTTTTAACTTTGGAGGAAACAGTCTAGCTACATGAGAAGATTGATACCTCTCTCACATCAGTTGCTTAGCATCCAGCGGAGACTCCAGGAGGTTACTGATCCCGACCAAGAAATTGTCTGGGACATAACCCCCGTAAAATGGTGGTTTGATGTTTTTACACTTTGGGTTTTGTACGGATTAGACAAACAAGATACAGCATGCTAATTTGTGAGCCTGAGAGGCTGGTAGGTGGATTTTACCTTTGGACAGAACCAGGCTAGCTGTTTACCCCGGTTTTTGTGCAAAGCTAAGTTGCTGCTGACGGTAGCTTCATATTTACATCAGACATCAGAGTGGTATCACTCTTCTCATCTAACTCTTGGCAAGAAAGCAAATAAGTGTATTTCCCAAAATGTCCAACTTTTTCTTTAACACACAGACATGAGAGTAGTATTGATCTTCTCATCTTTCTCTCTGAACGAAAATGAATACGAGTATTTCCCAAAACTATTCCTTTAAAGTTTCAATTTCTCTAAATTACTAATCCAGGAATAAGTATTTTTTTCTCACTTACCTCAAGTGGTACAGTATATAGCCATGCAGATAGTTTTGGTTTTATTGTCCAGGTTTTGAGGTATCAGTCTCTGCAATTTCTGCCTATGCCCAGATACAATGGAGGTAAATGGAATCTTGTTTGTGGTGCTCAAAAGATTCAACTACAGCATCTCTTTTCAGAATCTGTTTAAGGTCCACAGACCTCACCGTCGACAGTTTTTATTGTATCTACTTTCTACTGGAGTAAATATCCCTAAAATGTTCTACATTTAATTTTTCACTGATGTGAGCACCACAAATGAAATTCAATTCACCTCTATCGAGACATTGACACTTATCTCAAAAGCTAGGCAAATAAAACCTGTCTGCATGTCTAGATACCACTAGATGTAAGTCAGAAATCTGTGTTTTTGTAGACCCTTTAAACTGAAACATGTTTATGTTGGACTGAATGAATAGCTCCATTTGTTGTCTGATGGTCGTGTTCACAGATACAAGAAAATTCATAACATAATACTTTTGCCCAAATGTTTAAATGTATCATCTGCTGTTTTCTCTCTCTGCTCTTTAGATGCATTAGCATATGGCTACCAGTCATAGCACCCCTGAAGTGCAAGTGCACCTTACCAAACATGGAGGGACGATAGCAGGAAGAATGCTGACTTTCATCCATAATTCTTTTCCGTGCCTCTCCCCTCTGTGGACATAATCCAGGAGAGATGTGTGGTTTGGCTTGCTGAGCACTCATGTGGAAGCCATAGACACTTAAGTGTGGTCTGGGACAATATGGCCACATGATGACTGCTAACAAGCTGCGACACAGAGGAGTATATGCTTCTATTGTCTCATCTGTTTTACACCTGTAGTAAATGCATAATGCTTCAGTTTAAAGATGCAAGCTTAAGATAAAGATATTTCTTAGGTCTGTTTGGCAGACACACAGCAGGGCATGCTGGGAATGTTGGATGTTTTATGTGGCTTGTTTTGGAGAAGGGCTTTGCAACATATGTGGGCCTCATGCCCAAATCAGCATTTCTTTTCAAATCCTGCTAACACACAGAGAACATCTGATTTACATTTATAATGGATACTTATGACTTAAATAACTTCTCTTTCAGCACATGCTTGATACGTGTGTGCACACTGGACTGCAACAAGGGAATGTTAACATGCAGTCTCTAATAACAGGATCTTCAAGATTACTTTGAACTTTCCATAAATTACCAACAGACCAGCCACATGCGCTGAAACTACGGAGATGCTGCATGTGATACAAATGTGTTTAACTGAGAGTAGTCTTATATTGGCCCCTGGACATAGATCCATCATTCATATTTATTAATCTAGAATCTTGTAAGTATGAGCATTAATAGCGTATATTATTTACAGACATGCTGTTTACATTTTAGGACTGTCACCTTTTTTAAGCCAGTCTTTGCTGCCCCCTACTGAAAGGATCCTTATAGACTTACAGCTGACCTTTAACTGTTATCCTCTCAGAGAAAATGTATTGTGTTATGTTTGTTGATCACTGTTGAAAATTTAACATGAGCTTGCAATAAAGTCCTTATATAATTTTGTTTATACTAATTTATAGTTTTTTATTATAGCACTGTGGACTGAGATTAAGGGTAAATATTCTGAAGAACAGCCTTTTTTAAAGGGGAACACATCAATTTATGTTTACCAGTGATGAGGAGTACTAGTCAGCCAGTGACAACAGTTGTCTAATGTCTTTGTGGCTCTGCAGGAGCTTTGAAATGATCATTTAGCAGGCAGAGAGGGTCAAATGAAATTCGTTGGGAAGTGTAGGATCCAGCATTTTTGGAGTTTGACCTGTATAGGGACTAGAATTCAGGATATTTTGGCCTCTTCTGCTTCGATTTAGACTATTCTTTTTAAAATCTGTCTCTTGCATGTCTCCCAACTTTTTGCAAATGCAATACTAAATCAATAAAGCGTCCCTTAAAATCACTTTATGATAGAACTGTACTATTAAGGTTCTATTTTCATCCAGAAAAATAATACGCATAACACCACTAGTTTCTATGAAAAACTGTATTTACTGTTTTTTTTTTTTTTATATTCTTCCAAATCCTGAGAAAGACAGCATTTTGGCTCACCTTCAAGTTTTAGATTAGATTAGATTAGATTCAACTTTATTGTCATTGCACATGTCACAGGTACAAGGCAACGAAATGCAGATAGCATCTAACCAGAAGTGCATAAGCAGTAGAATAACATAATGAATATAAATATACAGGGTATATGAATATTTACAGTATATACAGAAAGTATAGATAAAGTGCAGAATGTGCGGTTTGAATGTGCGGTTTGAATGTACAGTAGTGCAGTACTTAATAGTGTCTAGTTTGGTACAGTAACTACATGAATAACATATTGAATACAATCTGTATGAAGTGGTGGGATGACAAATAGTGTAAAGTACAGTAGTCAAGTCTTTTATGTCTTTCCTTCTTTCCTATCCAATCAGAGCAGGATACAGCACCAGCTCATGTGTTATCAACAATCCTGTCTATCTCATGTGTCTAACTTTGACAAAATATACTGAGATCTGTAGATCTCGGTCAAAACTGTGACGTATAATTGATTTTATCATTTAAAGACACGTACAGTTATTTAGAGAAGATGTAGATTGAAAGAGGGACTGCATGATAACAGCACAGTCATATCACAGTTTTATAAAGTAGAGATGATGGTCATGTTTGATACACAGATACTGGTGTGTTTTATTTGTAGGCTATTTTACTCTACTTTGAAGGGAGGTTTGTTGGTATTTGTAGATGGTATTTATAGATTAGAATATAAACTAGGCTTTGAAAGCAGACTGAGTGACTGAGAAGGAAACGTTTCTGTATCAAGGCCTCCCCTGCAGATGAATGAAAGCATCTTCAACTAGTCAGCTGGTGTGAGTTACCATTTTGATAAACATTGGTGGTTAATCTGTCTTTTCTTGAATTAAATACATTTTATACAGAATGTTTAGACAAATAGGTCCGAATATATGATAAAATGAATTTTGGTGTTTGATATGGGTGAAAGGTTGTTTCCATGGGTGGCTGTTGCTCAAGCCATAGAGGGTGTTGAATCCCAAATTGCTCCAGATGTACCAGCATATGGAAAAATGTGTAATGTAAATGCAATTTTATATTGCATTAGTCATATATATAATGATGTCATACATTTTATGGAAATTCACATGCAACCAAAATACCCAGATAACAATGTATGTTTTTTGACTTATTCAGGGCACTAAATACCTGACAAATCAAGTTACTTCTTCACATTTAGGAAGTTGTGTAAATCCAATATTGTCATAAAGCAGTCCAGTTCATTCACTTGCAGAATTGCCTGCAATTGCTTCACACAACAAGAAATATTAAAGGGACAGCAATCTAAACGGTAATAGCAAAAGGTATACACATCTTTTATTGTCTTATGGCATATATTGTCATATCACCCAGCCTTATAACAATCCTTAACTAACAGCCTAAAATATATGAGAGAGTCTCTCAGGCCTGACCATCATCTCTACTCATAATGTTGTGATGTCGTGCTGCCACTGATTTCCCTTGGTAACAGTGTCAACATCACCAATTTACATAAGCTATCCAGTGAAGTAAAGTTTGAAGTAACATGAATGTTGACATTTTGTTAAACCTCCTTAATAAGAGAACACAGAGAAATATGTCTGAAAGAAAAGACACGACAGTTGATTTAATCCTTCTGGTTCTGATTACTATATCCTACAGATGACCATTTAATACAGTTTACAAGCTACTCCCAGCTCCTTATTCATCCAAACTGGATCAGGGTACCCTAATATAACTGTATATGGGACTGCAATACAAAAGCATACCCTACTCTTTTTTTTCTTCTTTTTTTCTTTTACCTGTTTAGTCTTTGTTTCATCTTTTTATGTGCAGCACCAGAATGAAATCAGGCAAGGCTGCAGGGTTTAAAACATTTTGTTATTTGCTAAATTATTGTACATAACCTATAATGTCTCACTTAATGTAAACTAAGTTCAATTTAATTCCTTGTTTTATTTTATTTAGAAAATCCTGTTACTTCTAATCTATCTAATCTAATCTAGTCCTTTATCAGATCCCCTGAACATCACACAGACCTCCCAGAGATGAAAACATATAATTGAGTATGAGTATATTTTTGTCTTTGGATTGTAAAACAAAACAATAGCTATCATGAAGACAAACACTATTTTAATATTCTAATATCTGACCTAGAGTACATGAATGGGCGCCAAGAAGGATTTCGAGCGGATGAGAGTTCACCAGGAGCACCTGAAGGCATCATGTCTGATGCAGTTGCTGTACAGTAGGGGGCGTCAATCTACTGATCCTGTTTCCCGTTAGCCCATCAAGCTGCAATATCCAAGCCTTGACATTGCGAAGATGGACGCTGTTATGGTCTAGACCAGGAAACATAGAAAGCACAAACTGCGAGTTTCAGAGCTCTGTTATGACAACATTTCCAGTTGGTCCAGGTAAATGGAAAACCCCCGGGTTACCTAGCTAGCAAGCAAACGCTAGCGTCTTTGCAAAGTTAGGTATAGCTAGGTTAGCTAGCACAAATGACAGTCAGCTCAGCTAATGTCAACGAACGGACTGGCGCGGCGAACATTAGCTAACTAAGCTAGCTAGCATTGCAACGTCGGATCAGCTAGCTTACAACGTAGTTTGTGATAACTGATAAGTTAGCATATAGAATCGCCAGTTTGTCTTAGCGACAGCTTCTTGTCTTATTTAGAGAGAGAGCATTGTAACACAGAAGCCAGCCAGCAGCTAACTTCAGCTAATGTCATCAGCATGATAAGGAAGATGTTTTGATGCCAATGCTAGCTAACGTTAGCAAGCTAATCATTTTCAGAACCGTTTCCTGGTTGTGATTCCTCGGCTTGTTACCGACCCGAGGTTTAGGATACAAATGGTTGGTATGTTTCATTCCTTGTCTTCGTTTAAGCTTACAGGACATAAAAGCCATCTAGTATTTATGTATTGCTAGCCTTGACACTTTTTGTTTTCTCTGGAAGGAGAGAACGTAGCGTTAACGTTAGCAACAACACAAAAATATCTTAGCTGGTTGATGGGTCCTGTTTACTTTTCAGACTCTTTACAAGGTTTTATGATACGCTCTTTATTTCGCTATGCATGCAGTGCACCAAATGGTAATTGTTTTAATATAGTTAAATCTTTTTGTCGTTGCTAACGTTGTACGTTTTAATCCTGCATGCCCCTTCCACCAAAACACACTAGCTACGTAGGATAAGTGTAAACCAGTTAAACAAGTTAAAGTTGAAACACTGCTTGATGAACCTTTGATAGTCGTCAAGATCAAATCTATTATCAAAAAGAATGTCGTTCTGTAAAGGGTGTGTATGTTTCTCTGTTAGCAGGGTTACATATTGACAGCTTTGGCAGAAGTATTCTCACAACAGAGGACACAACTGTTTGTGCTAGATGTCAGCTAAGTAGCCTATTCATAGTTTTCCCAACTTGCCATGTTAAGTTGACTTCTGGATTTGTGTGTTTGCAGGTGGAGGCAGGAGGTGTGAGTAGAGTGCAGTAGACATCAGAAGCATGTACTCCGAGTGGCGCTCGCTGCAGTTGGTGGTGCAGAGTGACCAGGGCCACCTCAGCGTTCTGCACACCTATCCCACCAGTGTGGGCACGGAGGTGGCAAATGCTGTGGTCAAGCCTCTGGGCACAGCTGTAAGCCCTGTCGCCACAGAGAACATCCTCAAGACAGACAAGGAGGTGAGAAAGAGGTTCACAATGTTGTACCTTAGTCCCGTGTATGCACTATGCAATGTTTGACATCATCTTAATGCCTTGGTAGTCTGCTAAGCTATCAGCTCCATCACCAAAGCTTTAGTCAAACTTCTCATATGACTTAAGGGGGCTTGGCCTAATCAATCCATCATAAGATGTATTTAGACAACACCAGTTACTAGAGCTCAGTGTATACCACACTGTTTGATGCTGTTTTGATTAGAAAAATTCAAGTAAAAAATATTAATGTCAAGATATTTTTGTATGTAGTGATGCTACTTAATTAAAAAGATGGGATATACAACAAGGTTATGGTTGGTTAAAAAAAACAAAATGAGGTTAAGCTACTAATATTAGTTGTTTGAATGTGATGCAAGTCATTTTTGTGGCTTAGTGTCACAAGGGTGATGGAATTCAAATGATTTTTACTCTGCTTGATCATTGTTTATGACACGCTGCGATTTGAGCAGTAATCAGCTTAAAGGAACAGCCCTCTTCTACATACCTTGTGTTGTCTTAAGTGCCATATGTAAGCTGTGCTAACCAGACGCTATTAAAATATAAAAAGACAATCAAAAATACAGTGGCTCCTGCCCACAGCAATCAGGGGGCACCTCTATTTTATATACAGATATCTGTGTCATTACTGTGACAACCAATGTAGATATGGTCAAAAATAACTGCACTGCTAGAAGACATACAGTGCTATTTGCATCCCCTCGCTTTTTCTTTTATTACATTTTATTGTGCGGTTAAATTGGATGCATTCTAAACATTATACCCAATAAGGACAGATATTTGAAAATGTATAAAAAAGGTTTGCACATCTTGATTTGGGCACTTTCTCCTATGCTGTCTTCTATATCAGCACTTAAGCTTTTCGGTAAATCATGCTTCTAGCTAGGCTGCTGGACAACTTTGGGACAAAGACCAGCGCTAGTTTGGATTTGTGCATTGTGTCATTGTCATTGTGTCATGAGGTTGCATGCACCAGTTTCCCAGTTCCTGCCCTTAAAATTACAGCATGATGCTTCCACCACCATGTTTCGCTGTAGGGGTGATAGTATGTGTGTAGACCCTGATTTTGACCAGATATAATGCTTGACATTGAGGCCAAAGAGTTACATTTCTATGTCATGAGATTGTTTTTCTCATGCTTTCAAAGTCCATTAAGTGCCATTAGGCAAAACCTAGTTGGGCTGTCATATGTTTATTACTCAGGCGTATCTTTGCTGTTGCTACTCTAGCATATAGAGGTGTGACTGATGGAGTGCTACAGAGATAGCTTCTCATATCTCTGCAGGAGGCTTAGGCCTGAAACACAGCAGACCCTTAGTGCTGTTGGTACGGCTCCCCCTTCACTTCACCTTTCATGTTAATGAAAATGAACACAGTTTGGGTGTCTGTGTGTATGCTTATTTTTTCTACATGTTGTGCGTGGATGATGCAAGAAAATACTTTGTAAATGGCTGTTTTAATATCTTAAAGCTTCTGAAGCAGACACTATATATTCAGTGATAAACAATATAAGTGTGTTTAATAGGGATGTCCTGAGCCCTTCTGTACGATCAGGACCGAGTTTGGTTAAAGGCGTTTTTTGATGCATCAGTGTTGGCTATAAGAACCCAGATCAGTTTCTGATCCTTTTGTTTGTATGCTTTGTAAACACCTGCTGTCAAAAAAGTCTCCCACGTGCTCTGATAAAACACTAGAAGGTCTGCTAACACACACCGCTGTGAGCAAGTGAACCACAGAGCTCAAAGCAAACCTGGAGTTTCAATTAATGATATGACAGCATGAGCCAGGATGTGATGTGAGAGGAGCTGCGTTGGGTTAAAAATAACATTTCAGCAATATTTCTCAGGTGCACCATGCATCTGAAGTGCTGCTGTTGCTTTCAACTTCACTAAAGATAAAGCTTGGATAAACCTTCCTGCCACTACTGGTCCACACTGACTCTCCCCTCTTCAGGAGTATTTCAAAAGAGACTGCAGGAAATTATACAAAATATTGCAGGAAACTGTCAAGGGAGAGCTGTTATGGAGGCTTTTAATGTAGGCTGACTTTAGGCTACGTATGTAGCTGTACTATGTAGGGGAAAAAACCCTGCATTGGACTTGGCTTTGGCAGATACTCAACATATAAGTTGGATCAGGATCATGGGAAAGAAAGAAAACATAATTGGGCCAGTCCATGTTTAAGTGTAACATTGACTGTAGAATGAGGACCTGGGTTTCATTCATGACTTGCCTTTTGTCTGTTTTTGATTGAGCAAGAAACTAAAAAACATGGTTGAGAGAGACTATTATGTTGAGAGAGTATATTGTTATTGATCATTATCATCTTACCCTAAACCTTTGGCCTCCCTTGTCATGAGACACTAAATCAGATGTGCTGAACTCCTTTGGTTACTCAGTTGACATAGTGCAGACGACATACAGTATTATATCAAAAGAATTGCAGCACTTGCAGAATATGTTTTGAGAACTGTCATTCTTTCTGTGTCATTAGCAGGACTCATCGACAGCAATATGTTAAATGGTGAAATGCTACAAATTAAAACAATAACTCAACTTAAAAACATTCACATAAATTAATGAGAATGGTTTGGTTCATAGGTGAAGTGGACCATGGAGGTGCTGTGTTACGGCCTCACCCTCCCCCTAGAGGGGGACACTGTCAAGCTGTGCGTGGATGTGTACACAGACTGGATGATGGCCCTGGTGTCGCCCAGGGACTCGATGCCTCAGCCTGTGGTCAAGGAGCCCAATATGTACGTCCAGACCATCCTCAAACATCTCTACAACGTCTTTGTACCGAGGTATGTCAGAAATGTTCACAGACGAGCCTTTATCTCCCATTAGCTGTAATTTTCACATTTAAATGTATACTTGGTGCATATTGTATATTTGTTAACAGTTAACAGTCGTCCTACATAAATCTCAGAGTGCTGATGTCACCTTTAACGCCTGCTGTCCTCTTTACACTTTATCTCCTGTTCCTTCCCTCTCTCTGATTTCCTATCCCTGTCCCCTCATTTTAAACACTCCGTCTCTCCCTGCAGGCCTGAACAGCACAGTCTGAACCACATCAGGCTTTGCCAGCAGGTTCTGACTGCAGTCCAGAAATTAGCACGAGAGTCCATTTCCATGGTGAGGGAAACCTGGGAGGTGCTGCTGCTCTTTCTGCTTCGCATCAACGACACGTTACTTGCCCCGCCTACGGTTGGAGGTACGCCCTGTCCTACACAACCCCTCTTGCTGTATTTACTTAGTTATTAGTGATGATTACTAATATCAATAACCCCTCTTTCAGTTGGGGTGGCAGAGAAACTGGCAGAGAAATTGATGGCAGTGCTGTTTGAGGTGTGGCTACTGGCATGTGCCCGCTGCTTTCCCACGCCGCCATATTGGAAGACGGCAAGGGAGATGCTGGCCAACTGGAGACACCACCCTCCTGTTGTAGAGCAGTGGAGCAGAGTGGCCTGTGCCCTGACCTCCAGGTTAGAAAGGCGTCACCTCAATTTTATCTGGGAGCAAACCTAATTTTGAACTAAACAGTAGTAGCCTCTGAAGTGGGAAATGTATTGGTGGTGTAATAATGACAGGAAGAAAAATAATGATAAAATAAAGTGCCTGTATTCTCTACTGCGTGTGATCATCTGTACATTCCTGTATCACTTCTTCAATCCAGGCTTTTGCGCTTCACCCACGGACCATCCTTCCCACCTTTTAAAGTTCCTGATGAAGATGCCAACCTGATTCCTTTAGAGATGGACAATGACTGCGTGGCACAGACATGGTACCGCTTTCTCCACATGCTTAGGTGCGTACAACCTAATTTTCCTGGGTTTGAATGTGAAAAAGATTTTCTTTCTTCATCAAACTAACTAATGGACACAGATGATCTTTCATGTGTTGTAAGGGGCAGAGTAGTTGTAGCACAGGGTGGAACTACCTCATATCACCCTCTTACCATCAAATATTTCCCTTCTCTATGTATTCTACTTCCTGTTTATAAAATGTTCCCTCTAATACTAATTCGGTGGCTGCTCATTTGCATGATTTCATCCATCCTTCCCTCCTTTCCTTCCTTCTTGTATTCATCCTTTCTCTCATTCTTCTTTCCTCCCATCTATCATCCTTTGGTCTTGCACAGTTTGCTCTGAAACATCTTTCTCGTGGTGGCACTGCAGCCACAGTCCAAAGTTTGTTCCTATTTATAGATCATTTAACCTTATTTGTTAAAGTCATTTTTCTTTTGTGGTCAGTTCCAAATGTGTTCAGAATGTCAAAATCATCAGCTCTGTCATCATCTCAGTGCTGACAATGTTAAACATCAGAGAACTGATTCCTTTCTTTCCAAGCCTTGGCAGAATCAGATATCAGATATATCCAAAAAAGCTTTAGTGGCATCTGCAAGCTTTTTGCTTAATCCATAAATTAGCTTCCTTCTCTGTTTGTTTCTAGCAACCCAGTGGACCTGAGCAACCCTGCGATAGTGAGCACCACTCCAAAGTTTCAGGAGCAGTTTCTTAACTCCAGTGGTATTCCTCATGAAGTGGTGCTGCATCCGTGCTTGAAACAGTTACCCCAGATCTTCTTCAGGGCCATGAGGGGCATCAGCTGCCTAGTGGATGCCTTCTTAGGTAAGAGGATGCTGAGTCAAAAGTCATGGGGCATTTGAGAGGGAGCGGCTTGTAAATGTTCAAAAGCCAACAGAGGAATTCAGAATTAAATGTGTTTTTGCACATTTTAACAGTAAAGTACTCCAAAACATGTTAGAATGTCTGCTCATTTTGCAGTACATGATAATGTTGAATGCAATGTGTTGTTTTCTACCTTCTAGGCAGCTACCTGCTTTTGTAAGGTAAACCATCACATTCAACATGCTTTTACTCTTGTCATAATTGTCTCATGGACTGATTGTCAAAGCACGAGATGCTGCTTTGACAAAAATAAAAGCAGACATGGTGTTTATTGTGATCTATTTCAAGTTGCTCAAAGCTAATTTTCATACTGTTGGAAATCAAAGGATACCAATGGGTGCAGGAGGGTAGGACAAATACATTCAAACATCTAAAATGCCTGTATTGTTTAGAAAAGGTATGTAAAAAGGTAAAGTGTATGTGATTAGAGGCGAAAAGGGTAAAACATGCAAAAACACTGAAAGAGTCATTTAAACAGTTGACAGTAATTCCAAGCATTAATTTGTTCTAACAGTTTTATTCCTTTCCAGTTGTTATTCTGGGCACTACTCCTGAGTGAAACCAAGATGGAGGATGTCCGTCAGTAATACCTGTTTATACATTTGAGTAGAAACAGTGTGTCAGTGTATATTTTTCTCTTTACACTGTAGGTGTCTCTGTTGAAAAGAGAGATGTACGGGAGAGGGTGTTCTCTTTTTGTCCAGTGCTGCTCTCTCATGGTACAAACATCAGCTGATACATCATATAATGACCTGGGCATATGATGGCGTGGTCTATTTATTGGTGGTGATGATATTAACAACTGGGGTTAGCCTTGCTGTAGCAAAATGATATGTCCCAGACATTCAGACTAAAATACAAGATCAACAACAAAGGGGTCTCTTGTGGGCACAAAGAGTCAATCAAAATGGATGGATGGATCAATTATTGCTGATTCGTATCTAACCGTTGTCTTGCATGTCTACGAATGAATATTGTCTATGATCAACTCACAACTCTGAAGCCACTTCCTTTTCTTCTCTCTCTCATAACAGTAGAAATTGGAAGATGGCTTCAAATAATTATATTAACTCATGGAAAGTTCTGTCCACTGGAAAAGTGGCGGGATGACGATTATTTTTCTTGTTTGCTGGGGCTAATCACATGTATTTAACCCCCTGCTATGGAGGGAAAAACCACTAACTTTAGTCCCCAGCTCATTTTACCTTCCTGTCAACAGGTATATCACGTCCCAGAGCTGACAGCGCCCCGCCCACCCCAGTCAACAGAATGAGCATGTCCCCGCCACCCTCCATCACAAACACCACGCCCCCTCACAGCCGCAAGCAACGGCATACAGTGGTCACCAAAACCACAAGCAAGAGTTCAACTGTAAGTTCAAGCGTTGCATTAAACCGTAACAAAGTTAGAAAAAGTTTAGGTCTGCATTTTTTTTATTGCTGTATGACATTATTTGCAGTTGATCTACAGACAAAACAGAGCTGCTGCATTTTTACATCTATACAGCTTCACTAACCATGATTTTTATGCAAGAATACAGTACACTTGTCTAAATCAGTGTGTGTATCACATCTCCTGCCATTTGTTTTGTCCTATTTATGTGAAGAAATCCCAAGAAATCATCATTTCAACTCATTTTGTCTGTGTGTGATCTGTTAGTTACACTAGTCATGTTGTCAACAGCCTAATCAGATATCTTCCTCTATCCCCCCCCTCCCCTGCAGGGCAGTGGTAGTCAGCCAACCAAAGTATCCCAGCAGCAGCAACAGCAGCAGCAGCAGCAGCAAACTTCGTCCTCCCCCACCCTGCTTTCCAGCCCCAACCAGAGCAGTTGGGAGTCTCGGCCCCTGCCGGCCCCAGCGCGGCCGAAGGTCAACAGCATCCTCAACCTGTTTGGCCAGTGGCTTTTTGACGCCGCTCTGGTCCACTGTAAGCTCCACAGCGGCCTCAGCCGAGACCCCAGCATGACTGGTAAGAAGTGAGACGATGGCTAATAGCATTTCCATTTATGCATGGGCAGGTGGGTGTTTTGTTGCTGTTCATTAGTATGTGTTTTTGTGGAGTTATCTGTGTTTTTGGTGTCTGTTATTTTTGACTGTACGTCGTTGGGATATCCTTTCCTTTTTTCACCATTTTCTCTGAAACTTCTTTGTGCCTTTCTGTGTGTGGAGGGCTTGGTTAGAAGTGGCCTGGTTTGATATTTCCATCTGATTCTAATCCATTTACATCTACCAACTATTTAAACTTGGCTAAAACTGCATATAGACTATAACCATATGCTAAGGACTTCATACAGTCATTTTATTGGTAAAATCATTGCTAGAGGAGTCAATGACAGCACATACAGTACTTGGTATTTGAAAATAAATTTGGCTCATCATTGGCTCTCCATTTATTTTTCTCTTTTTGGTGTAGTGTCCTGCACGTGTCTACCATGTCTGATTAATGTTAAAGAGTTGTAATGGGTCAAAAGTCATGTATTGAGGAGAACAAAAAAAAACAAAAAAAAAACACAATTCATGCCTGATATGAATTGATCCCCAAATCTTGGATCTGCTTTGATTTTGTGTCTCTCCACTATTTCTGTTATCTTGCAGCCTCTTTTATCCAAATTCTCCTTTCTTATAAATCTTGTAAGTAGGAACGGCAGCTTTGTTTTCCCTCACTTGATTTGCGTTTTTTGACAAATCTTCCTGCTTTTTACTTGTTTTCTCATGGTCATCGCCATTATCGCCATTGTTTTCTGTTTCCACTGCTTGTCATATGTGTATATATATATATATATATAAAATTTCACCAGCGTTCTCTCAGCGTTTCTCCAAAGGTGATGGAATGGGTTTCACCAACTGACCACTTGTCTCTACCATAACGTTGCCAGTTTGTGACGACGCCACCCTGTTTTAAGTTCTCATTTTTTATTTCCTTTGGGTCACACTAATCCTTATTATTTAGTTTCAGACCCCCCTCAAGTTCAGCATTAATGTTTTGTTTCTTGTGATTTCCTTTTGTATTGTCAGTTCACTTGAGTTTTGATTTTATTGGTTTGGTGCCTCAACGCATGAAGTGAATGTTCTGTACCTTGAGTGACATATAATTGCAACAGCGAGGGAGCTGACACAGGGATTTTGCTTTGTGGTCTTGAAACATTTTATTACCAGCACACTACACTTGATCATGCTTTGTGCCAGTTTTAGTTAGAACTTTTATGGCAAACTCTTTGTGTCAGAGTTCCCTGCTTTTAAATGATGTGAGTGTGTGTTTGCAGTCTTTGTTCTCTCTTGTTGTGATAGCGATTAAATGTCTGCTTTATGGTGTTTTAGTTTTCAATTTTTACTACGTTTACTTTTTATTTTAGTGTGCATATAGTAGCTACATATCTACGTTTGCCTGTTTCTCATACATGCATGTATACCAATGACCACATTACAATTCAGGGTCCTTTCATTCTCTGTCTCTTCCCATTCTCTACAGCGATCGCCACTCAAGTAGGTCTGGAGCTGAGAAGGAAGGGTTCCCAAATGTCCACCGACTCCATGGTGCCCAACCCCATGTTTGATACCAACGAGTTCCCAGAGAGCTACGAGGCGGGACGAGCAGAGGCCTGCGGGACTCTCTGCCGCATCTTCTGTAGCAAGAAAACCGGAGAAGAGATTCTGCCTGTTTACCTGTCCAGGTAATGTAGTCAAGTTTTTTTTTTAATCATGCTAAAGTCTAATTCAAACTAACACCAGCCGAACTGTAGGAATGTGATTTTGGTGTCGTGAGCTGTTGAGATTTTAAACCGTGAAAAACTATGAGTATTCCTCTTTCTCTTTCTGCAGGTTCTACATGGTCCTGATTCAGGGTCTCCAGATCTCCGATTTCATCTGTAGACCAGTTCTGGCTTCTATCATTCTCAACTCTTCCTCCCTCTTCTGTACTGACCTGAAGGGCATCAATGTGGTGGTACCCTACTTCATAGCTGCCCTGGAGACTATTGTACCAGACAGGTTAGACTGGTAGCATCTTACACACATTATGGATCAGTTAACATGTAATTAGCATCTTTTATTTACTGGATAACATTTTCAGACTGTATGGTTTTAGTGAGATTTCTCTTCACAGTTTTTGAGAATATTGTCTTAAGTTTCTTGAAGGCCATGAGATTTGTTTTACTCTATCAGGGAGCTGTCCAAATTCAAGATTTATGTAAATCCTACCGACCTGAGGAGAGCCTCCATCAACATCCTGCTGGCAATGCTGCCGTTGCCACATCACTTTGGCAACATCAAATCAGAGGTAACAGCTTTGGTATCTGTACATTTTATTTATTTGAAATCTGCCTCTTTATGGGAGAATTTTGTATTTTCATGGGTTTGTCATGTGAATAGAATAATTTTTTTTCCTCACTGCAGCTTTTCCCTTAGCTTTTGTGAAATCATTTTCCGCACCATTTAAAGCCACTTGTAGGTAAAAACAAGTACGCCAGGTTCTTTACCATGTGGATGTTGTGCTTTAGGTTCTGTTGGAAGGAAAGTTCAATGAAGAGGATGGATGGCCTCACGACCAGCCCGTGTCTTTCCTGTCCCTGAGGCTACGTCTCGTCAATGTCCTCATCGGAGCGCTGCAGACTGAGACTGACCCCACCAACACACAGCTCATCCTGGGTATCGGCTGGCTTCTTCTTCATATCTTCTTTATCTGTTTATTTTGCCTCTCCATATTACTTTTACAGTTTTGCTGACTTAAACCATTTTTGGACTGTGCTAAAGGCTTTATATCATTCTATTTCATTGTTTTATTATTTCTCTCAGGTGCAATGCTGAATATTGTTCAAGACTCTGCACTGTTGGAGTCCATAGGTGCACAGACTGAAACAGTAAGGCTCAGATCACTGCTGTTATCAAATGATAAACCATTAACATTTTATAATGGACTGGACATCAAGATGGCTGTCTTTTTGTCGCGGTAGGGAAGTATAGATGGGAGCCACATGACGGTGAGGAGTCAGAGTCACAGCCGTACCAACAGTGGCATTAGTTTCACCAGCGGGGGCAGCACGGAGGCCACCAGCCCAGACTCTGAGCGTCCTGCCCAGGCCCTGCTTCGAGACTACGGTAAGGCGCTCAGCTCTTCACATGAACTAATATCTGAGGCGTGCTCGGTGAATTAATACAGTGGTGCCAGCTTTGGTCAGGTGCTGGAGGATTATTTCATGTGATCAGTACCTGCTTGCTGACCAATGCAAAACATGCAACTTATTCAATTAACACATTTGTTCTTTATAGCTAACGTGGTTAAAGTGGTGTGCAGAATTAAGAAGCGTTGGGTAAAATGTCTTTGTAGGTGAAACCCAAGTTATTTGCTGTGATGCTGTGCTGTGTGGGACGGTTACATTGTGTTTGTGAGGCTCAGTACCAGACAGGAAAAACAAGACTTGAGAGTGGGCAGGAGTCTGGAGACAGTCGTTTCATATGCTGCAGCCAATTCAGCATGATTTGGGAGTTTTTCATCATAAATTAAGAAAATGCTCTGCCTGGTTTCTAAAATTGGAGCCAGATCTACATCTTAGCTCAATACAGAGCCTCAACATAATCACTTTTAATCACATTTTAAAGCATTAGTGTGTTCAGACTTCCTCAGGTTCTTTAGATAGAAACCCTAAAATGGATATCCAGCTCGAGAAATATTTACTCTGGACGGGACAGAATTAACAACAATAAAAGTTATGGGCCACAGTTTAAACACTCCAGTCTCCTGGAACAAAGCTGAACTATTCAAGCAACTTAATATTCTTGTTCAACACAAAGTCAGCCATTGCTTTACTTTACTTTTACTGTTTTAAGCCCTGCAAATTGTAGGTTAAACTGAGAAAGTGTATGGTTCAATCTAGAGCTGCAACAATTAGTCGATCGAAAGAAAATTAATTGCCACCTATTTTGATAATCGATGAATCGTTTCAGTCATTTTTCAAGCAAAAATGTAAAACATTTACTAGTTGTATCAGTGTCAGCTCCACATAAAGCGGTGAAACATATTCTGAGAAATTCTGTCCTCCAATGTTACAAATTCATAGCAATTGATTATTATATCACCGGAAACCCGCGAGATAACAACATAGTATATTTATGGTTCAGATAATATTTAAAACTGTTTTAATTTAAACAGATTTGATCTAATTTTTTCTTTTTATTGTAATTAATGAATCTAGTCTGTTTTGGATGATTATCATACATAAAGTTTTCTTTTCTTTAAAGTCAGAACATGATCGCTCAGCCCTATTCCTCAGCAGTTTATTACTATCTATTCTTCGGTCTACCTGAATGTTTCTCAACATTGTGTGCTGTACTTCAAACTCTGTTCTAATGCATGTTTTCAATATCAAGACAAATCTACTAACTGAGCATTGAGGACATTTTTCCTGTTTTCCTGTGTGCCTTTGCTGTGTTGCCTGAATCCTACTTTGCTCTATTCTTTGCGGTGTTTGGTATTTCGGGGTGTTATATGGTCTAGCTCTTCCAGATACGGCGGCAGGCCTGCTGGTGCGCAGCATCCACCTGGTCACTCAGAGACTCAACTCCCAGTGGAGGCAGGACATGAGCATTTCACTGGCTGCCCTGGAGCTGCTGGCTGGGCTTGCCAAGGTAAAGGTACAATGTCCTAACACCACAGAGACTCAGTGTAACAATCTGCAATCATTACTAGCTGGCCAGTCAAAGGTGAGACTATTGTCACTATTTCAGTTCACCCATGTTACCCACCCAAGTCTCAACACAGCAGAAGCTGTTGTATTGCCACTTTAACCATCACTTTATAAATCTGCAGCTGTTTTGCAGGTACAGTAAACCCTAGATTTGCTCCAAGAACAAGGCTTACAGAAAACCCCTATTCAAGAAATCAGGTTTACTGAAAGTCTGTGCCTGTTACCATGGCAGCTGATGGCCTGAAACTAACCTGTTGTATTTTCAGACAGGGAGCGATTGACACGCCTAGTAATTCACTTTCAATGAGAGGTGAGCGGGCAGTCTGACAGGCGGTGCGACAAGCGTACGCAATCCTGTGAAACTGTTGCGGCCGTGCTCGTCTCACAGGCGCCCGCTGCCAGATTGAAATAGTGTCAAATCAGTGTTTTCACGCGGAGCGCTTCTCTGCCTGTCTATTCACATGAGGAACGCAGCGACCCCGCGGATCCAAACGGGTACGCAGTCAGAGTGCCGATCCCCATCTGAACAGACCTTTATATGATCCCAGTTAACCAGTGAGACAATCTAGCCTCACAGAGAACAAAACTAATGGTCCTCTCAGGTGGTTCATGTCAACTTCTGAGTCAGAAATTTCCAAGTTCATCACAAGGGAGTTGCCCTCAAACTGTCAACACCAATTACCAGAGTGGACAGAGGCTGCAGTTTCTCTGCCTGGTTAATGGATGTACAGTTGGTCCCAGTTAACTGGTGCACCTGCCATGACACACTGCTCTGAGATGTGTCCGTTTTCAATTAAGGTCACATTAGTATAATAGACAGTAATTGGCTATAAAATGTAAATATCAGGCACTTGATTTCACACAAAGGAAGAGTGCTGAGGAGCAGAGAGAGAAGATGCTTGGGCAACATTTAGGTTACATGAGCTCATTGTTTGCTTTATTGAAAACCACAAATGATCAAATGTATCATAATTTAGTCAAATAGCCAATCACGTCCGTACCAAAGCCTACAAAGATTGTTCACAAGTGCATGACATGAAGAATTTTATAATGTAGCCTTATTTAATACATCTTCCTGTATTTGTTTGTTTTTGAAAATGTCTTAACCAGGTAAAGGTGGGAGTAGACTCTGCAGACCGTAAGCGTGCTGTTAGCTCTATATGTGGGTACATTGTGTACCAGTGTAGCCGTCCAGCTCCTCTTCAATCCCGAGACCTCCACTCCATGATTGTAGCTGCCTTCCAGTTTCTCTGTGTGTGGCTCACAGAACACCCTGACATGCTGGATGAGAAGGTACGTTTCTTTAAGACTGAATGAAAATTTGGTTCGAGAGGGATAGAATTTAACACACAGAAATTAAACACACAGAAAATGTAATAGCTTGCCTTTTCTTTCAGAGAAAGTATTTAGTCAGAATTTTACAGGAACAGTTTGTTGGTAATTATGTTAAAGTTTAGTCTAAGCCTCATTTATATGAAAAGCAAAATGTGCACTCCTGCTCTGAGATTCTGTCCTCTGTCCCTCTTTTTTTGGATCAGGATTGTTTGGTAGAGGTGTTGGAGATTGTGGAGCTAGGAATTTCTGGCAGCAAGTCCCGACAGGAACAGGAAGTCCGACATAAAGGGGAGAAGGAGCACAACCCAGCTTCAATGAGGGTGAAGGACGCCGCTGAGGCAACTTTGTCCTGGTGAGACTCCTCAAAGTTTCTACAGTATGGATCAGAGAGTACAGTTTGTAGATATAGTTAATATTCTCTGTTACACTTTTAGCATAACAATCTGCATGTACAGACAAAGCACACATTTTTCAAAATGCTCTTTAGTTTATTTTGTCTTTAGTTTTGTCTGTTTGTCCGTTGACTTGTGAGCTACTGTTACCAGAGAGCAGCCCTAAAGGGGCATTTCTGGATATCTCCCAACATTTTTTTTTCTTCCTTTCAACAATAAAATGTTATTAGCAATACATTTGAATTTCACTTTTACATTATTTTTAACTTTGGTTTAAATCTTAGTTGTTGTTCTAAATTATGTATTGTTGTATTCTTCTGCTGCTACAGTGACCTAGTTTCCCCAGTTTTTCTGCTGACCCTCCACACAGCACACAGACGGCTATTAGACAGTAGAATGTGCTGTACCTTTTCACCCAGTTTCTGTATATTTATGTTCTTGCTGGTTTTGCTGCGGTGTTCCCCAGCATCATGCAGGTGTTGGGGGCCTTCCCTTCCCCCAGCGGGCCCGCCTCCACCTGCAGCCTGCTGAATGAAGACACCCTGATCCGCTATGCCAGACTGAGTGCCACAGGAGCTAGCAACTTCCGCTACTTTGTCCTGGACAACTCGGTCATCCTCGCCATGCTGGAACAACCTCTCGGCAACGAGCAGAGTCAGTAGCTTACCATCCACCCTTTGACGTAATACCTGTTTATCCATATATCAGGGAGAATTAAGGTGTTACTTGGTTCCTTTTTAATGTAAAAGTAGAGACTGCATCACCTGCCAAGTACCAAGCACTGGTAAATTAAGATCAACAACCAACAGGCCATCCTGTTTCTCTATAAATGAGAGCATCTCTGTTCGCACAGACCCCAGTCCATCAGTGACAGTTTTGATCCGAGGGACGGCTGGCAGACATGCATGGACCATGCAGCTCTTCCACCAGCCCAGAGGAGCTCGGGCCAATCAGAGGGTGAGATCACACTATTGATTACTGCACCAGGAAAGACAACAATGCTAAACCAATATCATTTCAGAAATGTTTTAAAATGCTTTTGTAAAACTTGTAGCTCCACTTCTGTTTCACTGATAACCCAACTCTGCTTCATCTCTGTCTACTTCTCTCCTTCCACAGCAGGTGTTTGTCCCCGAGGGCCGTCCAACGCCCAACAATGATGTGGGGATCAAGTACAATGTCAAGCAGAGGCCCTTCCCTGAAGAGGTGGATAAGATCCCTCTTGTCAAAGCTGATGTCAGTATTCCTGACCTGGACGACATAGTCAGTAAAGAGGTGAGATTTGCTTCCAGTTAAACCCCCGTCATTGATCTTGTATCAACTAAATGAAGCTAAAACAAGATTGTTTGTTGTCATGGCTAAATAGAGCCATGCAGTAAATGAATCACTCATATTATTTGTTATTATACAAACTCAGGTGTTTTGTATGGGCTGGCAGGATGATTCGAGGGCTACAAATACACTGATGAGTAATTGCACGCACGTGAGTTGTTGCTTTTTGAGATGAAATTTCACTTGGGTGTCTCTTGGAAAAAAGGGTCAAATAGACTTTCACAGCAGACATTTTGACTTCAAAGCAGGGAAACGCACAGGCGTAAGTAATAACATTAACGATGGCTCCATTTCATTAAGTGTCCCAGTAGGCTAAATGTCATTGTGTGAGCATACACAATACCAGAGCCCTGGAACTGACTCTCCTAAATGGTATGCAGCCATCATTAATGTTATTAATTCCACCTGTGCTGTTCCTGCTTTGACAAGTCAACATGTCTGCTGTGAAAAGGGCCTATTATCTGGTTTGGTGACAAACATATGATGATCGTTTTTGTGTGGTTTCTCAATCCAATGCAATACCCTTGAAATAATTTGTAGCTTTTAATGCAATCCAAACAACCAATAACTACGGTCTACAAATGACCACAGAGTTGAATCACCGCCTCTCTGACAGAGTGTTAAGAAAGTGAACATTAAAAGTTTCACGACTGGATTTATTGAAGGGCTGTTGTACTGGATTGGATTAGATTGTACAGGTTTACCTAATAAAATGGGAACTCATTCTCCAATGAAACGTCTGATACCAATGTTTTAAAGCACAGATGCAAACTAGTGACTCTTTTCACATCAACATTGGGAGGTGACACCTCGGTATTTGGACTGTGGGACTTGCCCTTTGTGGGTAAATGCTGAATTTATGCAATTGAGTGCCATTCATCAGCCACTGCCTCTTAATATTGTGTTTAAGAAAATGCCCCATCCCCTTCTTCTTTTCAGCTGGAGGTTCAGCACGACAAGCTTCGTATTCTGATGACCAAGCAGATAGACTATGAGAACTCCTTGGAGCGGCACAGCGAGGAACTCTGGAAGACCAGGCGTTTCCCTGACCCACAGACGGACTGCAAACCCCCCCCGCCCTCGCAGGAGTTCCAGACCGCACGCCTCTTCCTCTCCCACTTTGGCTTTCTGTCTCTGGAAGCGCTCAAGGTTGGTGGACATCATTTTTTGACTTTATGTGGTACTTTTGCATTGTGATTGTCTGTGGAACGAATAATAGATAATGATGATGTAATGTAAAAGTAATTAATGGTATATACTTTTATACTATTATTGTTAATATAGCTCATGTAGAATGCATTATATTGATTTATTATTGATAGGAGCCCAACAACAGTCGTCTACCTCCTCATCTGATTGGCCTGGAGTCATCCTTGCCTGGGTTTTTTGATGACATCAGCTACCTGGACCTACTTCCCTGCCGACCATTTGACACTGTCTTTATTTTCTACGTGAGGGCTGGACAGAAAAGCAGCCCTGAGGTGAGGGAACTCCGGCTGATTGGAACAGATTATTCTGTATGAAATAATGATTGACAAGTTTGGCTTGTATTTAATTAATACTACCATGAAAGGGCTTGTTGCTTCTTTCATGCGTATAAACATCTCAGAATAAGAATGGATGTGTTGATGTGCTTGTGGTGATCAGATCCTGAGGAATGTGGAGTCGTCGTCCAGTGTCCAGCCCCACTTTTTGGAGTTCCTGCTGTCCTTGGGCTGGCCTGTGGACGTAGGACGCCACCCAGGATGGACGGGACACCTAGATACCAGCTGGTCCCTCAACTCCTGCTCCGACAGCAATGATATACAACAAACAGGTAGGCTACTGAGCTAACTACTGCATTAGTTCTGAGGAAGACTTTGGACGGATGCACGTCATGGCAACTGTTATTTATCTACATGTTCTACATGTTGGATATTCGTGTTAACTAAATCAATGTTAAATTTTTGATGATTGTTTCTTTACTGCAGAGGAAGCAGCTACTCCTGAGGACACAGGAGGTTCAGTGTTCAACGGGGAGAAGAAGGTTTTGTACTACGCTGATGCTCTGACAGAGATTGCCTTCGTTGTTCCCTCTTTAACAGAAAATTCTGGTCAGTATTCACTCCCTTGAATATGAATTGATAGATATTGTATATGATGAAAACCTAGTGAGGGATTCATGGTTGACAGAGTTGCCATTGGCTCTTTGCTGTTTCCCAGAGGAGTCATCAGTACACAGCGACTCCACAGTGGAGGCCGACACCAACGCAGACCTCATGCCTGGTTCACTCAAACAACCCAATCTCACACTGGAGCTGTTCCCCAACCATTCTGAAAACCTGGAGTCTGCCAAAAAGGTAAAGTTTGGTTTATGTGAGTGTATCTAAACTGTATGCTGAGAGCCTTTATTTTTGATGATTAAAATGTTTTTTTATCTAGCATTTGCTTAAACTTACTGTGTATTGTGCTAATTCTGCAGCTGAGTCCTTTGGTGAAGACAAAGAGGTCGTCGACTGGAAAGTCTTTCCCACCACTGGGTCCTGAGACAAAGGTGTTTGTGGTCTGGGTGGAGCGCTTTGACGATATCGGTAGGCACATCATTTTTATACTGTCCTGTAGTAGACTCAAGTTACAATACAATCAGCAAGTTACTCCACACAAAATCTTTTAGTATAAAATACTTTTTAGCCTTAAAAGGTGGCTATAAAAAGTATGTGACCAGTGGAGGTACCTGAATGTCATTGTTGTTGTGTTTTTAGAGAACTTCCCGTTATCTGATCTCTTGGCGGAAACCAGCACGGGCTTGGAAGCTAGCATGAGCAACAGCACTTCCTGCAGGTATTCACATGTTCACACTCAAAACACTTTGCTGCCAGTATGGAGAATGTATGAATTGGTTTAGGTCACGTGCAAAAAGGAAGACAAAAAAAACAATTCCGCAAAACAGCATGTGCACTGACAAGCATCCTGCATACACATACATGCAAAACAGGAAGTACAACATGCAGTGTTTGCAAAAGCAGGCAGAGAAAAGGAACTGTGGCAGAGCTGTGGCAACAGTAACTAGTGTGAAGTGGTTTAAAGGAAAATATTTGTCTAGAATGATTCATATGTAAGTTGTTTTGGCCACCATTTTGTAAGGTTGAGATAACAGCAGCTTCATTGTAAAGATTGTGGATAGGTTGACATCAACTGAGGCCATGGACCACAAGCCTCAAACAGATTTAAATGGGTTATATTTACCTAATTTAACTATGCCACTTTTGAGCGGGTGCTGTCTGGAGGTGTGTGATCTGATACAAGATGACAACCGTTCATTCATTAGTGAACACATTAATAACTAAGTTTCTGAGTGGCCAGGTCCCTTGACAGATGATGGGTGGGTGGCATTTGTGAAAATTGCTTAATTGACTTTTTCATGTTTCCAAAGCAAACAAAGAAGCTATATTGGGCAATTTAGAGTGAAAATCTATTGGCATTTACATTTAAGTTCAGTCAAGTTCTACGCCATTGCAGTCTGATATGTCAAGATACACCATTAATGCCAAGTATAAAAGAGGTCATTATCTAGAAATGCGGTGATTTTATTGTATTGTGCCACTATATTAATTTATTGTTGTAGTTTGTTGCAAATCACATCTTCTTCTCTGTTTTTCTAATTGTTCCTGCTGCAGGTCAGGGTTACTAGAGAAGGACGTTCCTCTGATCTTCATCCACCCTCTGAAGACGGGACTCTTCAGGATCCGGCTGCATGGAGCTGTGGGTAAATTTGGCATGGTGATTCCCCTGGTGGACGGCATGGTGGTCAGCCGCAGAGCACTAGGTAATAGCTGACATGGCTCTCTCTTTGTTCATCCCTCCTCAGCATACATTTCCTTTTCTCTCCTCATCAGAAAGAACAGACAACAAGTCTTAATGCATCACATCACAGAGGAATCTATTAGGACCATTGATGAGCTTACTGAAATAATAATATGCACACATTCATATTTTATGGTTGACATTCGAGTTTAAAATTCACAGAAAACAAACTCCATTCAATCTGTTTTTATTGTTTTTCAATGCAGAAGTTATGGTTTGTAATACGAAGAAGGCATGGGTGTTATTTATATTCACAAGTTGTATCAGCATGCTCCTAGGCTACATGAGCCACGATCAGTTAAATACAGAAAGAAAGCCAGTGCAAATGTCAAGCTTTAGCAGTACCATGAAAGAAATCATTGTAAGCATTTATCTCTCCTCTGCTGATACACACCTTTACCTTGGAAAACATAATAATGTGCATGTAATGCCACTCTTGGCCAGCAGATGACATAGTTTGAAGCTGTGGTTGACTGTTGCTTTGGCTTTCCAAAACATAAATGTGCAAGAGTAAATTTAAATATATATACATATATACATATATACAAATATAGATATACACACACATATATATATATATATATATATATGTATATGTGTGTGTGTATATATATGTATATGTGTGTGTATATATATGTGTGTGTATATATATGTGTGTG